>WNWU01013261.1:323772-398082 GCA_012654045.1 Ptyas mucosa
GTTTACCACTATGAGGATCAGTCGGACCATCATTCTTCCCAGTTGGACTTGGCACAAGCTGACGATTCCTCTCTGGAAGACGAGGATGCTCAAAGGGACGTGGAATTCTCCGATGACGAGGGCCATCTTCTGGACAAACCTGCCTTTACAGGTCTGTTTAGGCCGTCTCTCTTTAAGTCCTTGTTGCACAAGGCGAAGGCTACTACTCACATGGCTTCCTCGTAAGGCCTCTCTTAACCACCGACGGTGCCTCAGCCTTATGACACTCTTTTCAATGTCCCTAAGACTGAACATACCTACATTCTGTGTCCTCAATTGTTCACGGAAGTGGTTCAACGTCCTTGGTCCTTGCCGTCTTCCTTGCCGGCACCTACTGGCCTTGACCGGAAGTTGTATTGTTTGGCTCCATCCCTTCAGGATGTTTTGGTGTTGCCTACTGTAGATACTCTGGTGGCTAACTTAACTTCATCTCCATCGCTTCTGTCTCACGACATCGCTGATGGCCTCCGGACGGAGGACCGGAAGGCGGAACTCACAGTCCTCAAGATGCACAACGTGGTGGGATGGGCTGTCAGAGCCACGACATCAGCGTCATTCTTCAATAGGGCGACTCTCATTTGGTTGCGCCAACTTCAGGAACGCTTGCCACCGGAGGACACTAGAGTCCACCCGGACATTAATAAAATTATTAAGAGTACTCGGCGGATGCTTCACTTAATGCGGCCAAGTTCGCGTCTCGTGCCTTGGTCTCATCGGTGACATCCAGGCGTCTGCTCTGGCTGCGACACTGGAGAGCGGACATGAAATCGAAGTGGCGACTTGCATTGGCCCCGTACAAAGGGACACATCTTTTTGGGGAGGCGTTGGACCCGATTCTCGTGGAAGATAAGGACAAGCGCAAGGTCATGCCCTCGTCATACCGGCGGACCAAGCGTAAAACTCCTTCATACAGCCAGCAGCAGCTCTTTCGGACTGACCCAGGGCCCAGCGGGTCCTTCTCCACGAGACAGTACTCCCAGGGTTTCGATCGTCCCTACGACAGATCCTCCTTCCGAGATCGTGGCAGATGCTCGGCCCCTGCCAAGCGCCCCTTCAGAGGCACGGGGACCCATGCCTTTAAGAGAGGGAAATGACTATCTCTGACATCTTCCCATTGGGGGACGTCTCCAACACTTTGCGGCCCAATGGGAATCGACGATGTCGGATGCCTGAGTCATCCAGACCGTTCGATTGGGATTGACCTTGGAGCTCCGCTCGTGTCCACACAACATGTTCATCCAATGTCCCGTGTCATCCAACCCGGCCAAGCGGCAACTGATGGAAATGGAGATACAACACCTCATCGACATTTGTGCCATAGAGCTGGTTCCCACAGAACACCGTGGGACCAGTTTTATTCAATCTTTTTCCTTGTTCCAAAGCATTCCGGTGGCTGCCGGGGAATCCTGGATCTCAAGGAATTAAACAAATATATCCTCTACCATCAGTTCAAAATGCAGTCCCTGAAATCCATCTTGGGATGCATTCGGGAAGGGGATTGGATGACATTGGTAGATCTCACGGAAGCCTACTTGCATATTCCAATTCGACAGTCTGAACGTTGTTTCCTCCATTTCGCCTACAACAGCCGCCACTTCCAATACAGGGCCATGCCCTTTGGACTTTCATCTGCCCCCAGGACATTCATGAAACTCTTGTCAGTGATAGTTGCACATCTCAGACAGATACCTATCAGAGTACTTGTTCTGTCCCCTCCCTGCTTCAGAAGCCCAGACAAGCACACGCACTCGAACAGGAGTATTCAGAAGTTGTTTATTTACCATCCATAAACAACAAGCTGGCAGCGAGCCCGGGAGAGATAACGACAGCTGTTGTTTTGAGTTGCCACGGCCAGTCCCTGATAAGGCTCCAAGTATTTATATCCAATACACGTTTAAAAGAAAGCACTTAGCTGCTGCAGTATTTCAGGACACAAGCAGTCAGGGTAAAACTTTGTTTGTCACAAAAGCCAACAAGGTAAAGTCAGCTCCTTTTATACCTTGTGGGGCGTTGGCTTTGTGACTCATCACCTCGTGCTCGGCCCCACCCACTCCTTTGCTGAGCCCGTCTCTCTGATCGTCGCCACCTGGGATTAATCCACTCCCTCTCCTCATTAACGTCTGACTCAGAGGAGCTTTCTTCCACAGGGCTTTCAGCTGGGGCCTGGGGTGGTGCCAAACCAGACGGGCCAGGGGAGGAGGCCCTTGCCTCCTCCTCCTCTTCACTTTCGGAGGATTCTTCCTCCGGAGGTCCGGGCTCGGGAGCCGAAGACACAACACTATCCCCCACCGCAGGGCCCTTCCCCCAGGTCGGGCGGTCAGGATGCGGTCGGGACGGGAACCAGTCATGGAAGTCTCGAATCAGGTCAGGAGCGTGGATGGAGGAGGCATCCTCCCAGGTGAAGTCCTCGGGGCCGTAGCCTTTCCAGGCGATCAAGTACTGGAAACGGCCCTTCAGCCAACGAGAGTCCCGAATGCTGTCCACCTCGTATTCCACGGCCCCTTCCTCCGTGGTGGCAGCAGGAGGAGCAGGGACCGCCGGGCGTCGGAGGGAGCTTGACGGGGCCTCGGGAACCAAAAGGGAACGATGGAACACGGGATGGATCCTCATCGAGCAGGGCAAGGTCAAACGGTAGGCCACCGGGTTGATGACCGCCTCGACGGGGAAGGGACCAATGAACCGGTGGTCCAGTTTCCGTACCGGGCGGTCCGTTGGGAGGTGCTTCGTCGACAGCCACACCCGGTCTCCAACGGCCAGTGGTGGCGTGGCCCGTCGAGAGCGGTCGGCGACCCGTTTGTAATCCTCCTTGGCCCGGATCAACTGCCGTCGCACCAGCTGTTGCACGGCGTGCAGCTCGGAGAGGAAGTCCCGGATGTCGGGAACAGGGGAGTCCGACATGGTCAGGGGGAAGGGCCGCGGGTGGAATCCCAGGTTGGCGTGGAACGGGGTGTCCTGGGTGGAGGTGTGCTGAGAGTTGTTAAAGGCGAACTCCGCGAGGGGAAGGAACTCAGCCCAGTTGTTCTGCTGCTCGTTGACCACATAGCGGAGGTACTGCTCCAGTATCCCGATGACCCTCTCGGTCCCCCCGTCTGTCTCCGGATGGTGCGCCGACGACAGACACACCTGCACCTCCAGCGCGGCCATGAGGCTCCTCCAGAAGCGCGCCGTGAACTGCGACCCGCGGTCGGAAACCACCCGGTCCGGCAGGCCGTGGAGACAGAAGACGTGCTGTAGGAACAGGCGAGCCGTGGTGCGGGCCGACGGCAGTCCTCGGCACGGAATAAAGTGGGCCATCTTGGTCAGCGCGTCGACGACCACGAGGACGGTGGTGAAGGTGGCGGAGGGTGGCAGGTCCGTCAGGAAGTCCATGGAGATGGCCCCCCACGGTCTCTCTGGAGTCGGCAGCGGATGTAGGAGCCCAGGAGGTCGGCCGGACGCAGTTTTGGCTCGGCGGCACGTCTCGCACGACGTCACATACCCGAAGACGTCGTGCCGGACCCGAGGCCACCAGAACGTCCGTGTGACCAGGTGCAGCGTCTTGAAAAAACCAAAGTGCCCCGCCGCCCAATTGTCGTGGCACTGCCGCAGGACGAGGGCACGGAGCGGACTCGTGGGCACATACAAGCGGCCCCGATGTTTCAGCAAGCCCTCCTCCAGAATCCACGGGGACGCGGGGCCGACATCCGCTCTCCGCTGCTGGGACCAGTCGTCCAAACGCTGCGCTTCCCGCACCTGCGCCCGCAAGTCCACCGGCTCCTGGACAGCGGCCAAGGAGTCTGTCGGCAGCACCGTCTGTGGAGGAAGGGGGTCCTGTAGACCGGAGTACTCTGGCTTGCGGGAGAGGGCATCCGCTCGCTGGTTGTGGCCGCTCGGGATGTATGTGACACGGAAGTTGAACCGGGCGAAGAACAGCGACCACCGGATCTGCCGCTGATTCAACTTCCGAGCCGTGGTGAGATGCTCGAGGTTCTTGTGGTCGGTCCGAACCTCCACCGGATGCCGGGCCCCCTCCAGATGGTGTCGCCACGCCTCGAAGGCGGCCTTGATGGCCAGCAACTCTTTCTCCCAGATGGTATAGTTGCGCTCGGACGGAGAGAGTTTCCGCAAATAGTAGGCGCAGGGAAAAAGAGTGCCGCCGTCCGCCGAGGCCTGGAGGAGCACCGCCCCGACCGCCACGTTAGACGCGTCCGTTTCGACCACAAACGGACAACGGGGATCGGGGTGCCGCAGGATGGGTTGCGTAACAAAGGCCCGCTTGAGAACCTCGAAGGCCTGCTGCTGCGCGAACCCCCACGCAAACGGGACCTTCTTCCGAAGGAGTTGGGTCAGCGGCAGGGTCAAGGTGGCAAAGCCCGGTATAAAGGTCCGGTAATAGTTCGCAAAACCCAAGAGCCGCTGAACGTCCTTCACCCGACGAGGAGACTCCCAGGTGCACAAGGCCTCGACTTTGCGTGGGTCCATCGCGATGCCCTCCGTGTTCCGTGTTCCAGCTGCGGCACGCGTGCCATAGGTTCGCCATCACAGTTCTAGTCCAATGCAAAAGTTCTGTTCTCAGTAGTGATTTCTGTTTAATATCTACATAATTGTCTTATGGTGTTTCACAGGGTTCTAACTTGTCTTCTGTGCTGTTTAATATGTACATGAGACCTCTTGCTGATGAAACCTAATTCTAGTGTATCCTACCTTCTAACTCTATCGAAGCAATCACTAGGCTGCCTAAACTTGATAATGGCTGGATGAGGGAGAACAAGCTGAAATTAGATCTGAACATGACAAAAGTGTTGTTAGTAAACAAAGTTAGATTGTTTGAGATGATGTTCAGAGTGGGGAGTTGTGCAATTTCATGCTCTTTGATTACCAGCTGTCACTGTATTTGGAACTGGTAGCTGTGATAAGGAGTGTACTTCCACAGTTATTGTTAATGTGGCATAGCTGTGAACCTGCTTGGTTACTTAGACCAACAAAAAAGGCTCTTCTGAAGATGGCCCAGCTGCTAGAAGCTTGACTCAAAGATATAAGTGAAATTCTTCTTTGTGGCTCCTCAGCTTATGGAATGTCCTTGCTAATGAGTTGTGCTTGGTTTCCAATCTCCCAGTATATAGGAAAATGCTAAAAACACATCTTTTTCTCTTAAGCTTTTAAATGTTAATTCTTTTTATTTTAATTACATTCATTTTATTATGTTTTATACTATATATTTTTCTAAGCTTTGAATGTTGAATAAACAAATGCTGGGTATAAATTAAATAATAAACTTGATCCATAGAAATGGACACTGCCCATGAATTTCATATGGTACCTCATTTCCCATATTGATCTATTACTAAAAACTAAAATCTTGGACATGATTTCTTATACCTCATGAGTTCAGTTGTGGGCCAGGCAACCAGTTTGCCCAGTAGATTGAGAATTTTCTGAAATCCAGGAATCCTTTATCTTACATGGAAGGTAAAACTTACTTTTCTAAATGAGAAGCTCCCTATTGGATAACTAATTTGCACTACTAAACAAATAGTGCACTAATAAACTTTCTCTTCATCCCCAGTAATCAAGAAAGCAGTTCTAGTCAGAATACAGCTGGAAGGGACCTTGGAGGTCTTCTAGTCCATCCCCCTGCTCAAGCATGAGACCCTATACCAGTGATGGCAAACCTTTTCGGCAACGAGTGCCCAAACCAGAAAGTGCATGCATGTGTGTGCATGTGTGCATGCCAGAGCGTCGGAGTGCCAGAAACCCAAAGCCCAGTTGGCCAATGTGCATGCGTGCGCAGGCCAGCTGCTCTTTGGGTTTCCGGCACGTGCATACGCGCCGGCCAGCTGGTCTTCGCGCATGCTGGAGCACTGGAAACCTGAAGACCAGCTGGCCGGCACATGCATGTCTGGTTTTTGGCTGTTTTTGACTGTTTTTCGGACCATTTTCAGGCCTGTTTTCAGGCTGTTTATGGCCCGAAAAAACGGCCCAAAAAACAGCCTGTTTTTCAGGCCATTTTTTGGCCATTTTCAGACCATACTTGGGCCATTTTCAGGTCGTTTTCAGGCCATTTTCCGGCACTCTGGCTCTCATGAAGACCACTTGGAAACCAGAAGGGCTGCTGGTGATGGTGCGCATACCCACAGAGAGGGCTCTGCATGCCACCTCTGGCACGCGTGCCATAGGTTCGCCATCATGGCCCTATACAATTTCAGACAAGTGACTGTCTAGTCTCTTCTTAAAAACCTCCAGTGATGAAGCATCTACAACTTCTGAACGTAAGCTGTTCCACTGGTTAATTGTCCTCACTGTTAGGAAGTTTCTCCTCAATTCCAGGTTGCTTCTTTCCTTGACTAGTTTCCATCCATTGTTTCTTGTCCTACCCTCTGGTGCTTTGGAAAATAAGTTGACCCTCTTTTCTTTGTGGCAGCCCCTAAAATACTGTAATACTGCTATCATGTCCACCCTAGTCCTTCTTTTCTCTAGACTAGCCAAACCCAAATCCTGCAACTGTTCTTCATATGTTTTAGTCTCCAGGCCTTTAATCATCTTAGTTACTCTTCTTTGCACTTTTTTTCAAAGTCTCAACATCTTTTTTGTAATGTGGTGACCAAAACTGAATGCAGAATTCCAGGTGTGGTCTTACTAAGCATTTATAAAGTGGTACTAATACTTCATGTGATTTTGATTCTGTGCCTCTGTTTATACAACCAAGAATTGTATTAACTTTTTTGGCTGCTGCCTCACACTGCTGCCTCATGTTTAAGTGATCGTCCACTAGGACTCCAAGTTTCTTCTCACAGTTACTGTTTTTGAGCCAGGTTTCGCCTAATCTGTATTTGAACCTTTGGTTTTTCCTGTCCACGTGTAAAACCTTGCTTTTCTCCACATTAAATTTCATGTTGTTGGATAGAGGCCATTGTTCAAGTCTGTCAAGAACTTTTTGGATACTGAGCTTGTCTTCTGGGGAGTTGGCTCTTCCTGCCAGTTTAGTGTCATCTCCAAATTTGATGAGTTCCCCTTCTATTCCCTCATTGAAGTAATTTATGAAGATGTTGAAGAGTACTGGGCCTAAAACAGAGCCTTGTAGTACATCACTGCTTACTTCCCTCCATGTAGATGTAGTACCATTAAGGACTGTAGTACTATTAAGTATGGTTTTTCAGCCAGTTACAAATCCATCTGGTGGTGATGCTGTCTATCCCACATTTTTCTAGTTTACCAAGAAGTAGGTTGTTGTTCACTTTGTTGAATGTCTTGCTGAAGTCTAAGTATATTATGTCCATAGCAGTTCACTGGTCTACTAATTTAGTCACTTTGTCAAAGAATGAAATAAGATTGGTTTGGCATGATCTGTTTTTTAACATAACTTTATTTGTTTCTAGATGTTGGCAGATCTGTTTTTTGATTATTTTTCCAGTATCTTCCCAGGTATTGATGTTAGGCTGATTGGTCTGTAGTTTCCTGGGTCTGTTTTTTCCCCTTTTTTGAAGATGGGAACCACATCAGCTCTTTTCCAATCATCTGGCAGTTCCCTGGTGCTCCAGGATTTTTGAAAGATATGGTACAATGTTTCTGAGATAACATCTTCCAGTTCCTTCAGAACTCTGTGATGAAATCCATCAGGTCCCAGTCATATTTGTCAAGATCAGACAGATGTTCTATTACCATTTTCTTGCTTATTTTAATTTTTATTTCTAGTCTGTCTTTTGGCGTTATGTTTTTGGTAGGTTGGGCTATAGTTTCTTTTTGCATGAAGATTGATGCAAGGAATGAATTAAGCAGCTGTGCTTTCTCTCTACTGCCTGTTACTTCCTTGTCATCTTGTCTCTTTAGTGGACCTACTGTTTCCTTGACTTTTTCCTTGTTATTTATATGTTGAAAGAAACTTTTAAAATAGGTGCTACTTATTTACCTTGCCCCTTTCCTTGGGATGCTGGTACTGTAACTTAGGAAGGCTGAATGGTGCCAGCCAGGAGCCAGTTATTCACCATACTGCTTAGTGCAAGAAGTTCTTATAAACAGGCCATATCTCAGCAAAACGTAATTGTCTTTAGTAGTATCATAATTTCTCTCCCCCCCTTTCCTCCCAGTACAGACTAGGAATTCCTGGTGAAGAAAAATACAGGTCGCCCTTGACTTATGACCAGTCACTTAGCGACTGTTTGAAATTACAACAGACCCTCCAAAAGGTACAACCAAGTTCCAAAGTTTCAAGGTGCCCTTGTCATGTAACATTTCAGGTGCTCAGTAACCAGCCCGCATTTACAGCCATTTGCAGCATCTCGTCATGTGACAATTTACGACGTTTTTGCCCAAAAATAGCATTTACTTCTGGTTTCCAGCAAAAATGCTGGAAAGAACCTGGAGCCTGGGGAAGGCTCTGAGGCATGCTCAGCATTGGACACAGAGAGCCAGGGCCATCCGGCATTTCCCAGCCAGAGAGGCAGCCTTTGGTGTCAGAGATGAGTGAGGAGGAGGAACAGCTGGGGCCTGTTCCAGATGCGCGTATGTGCAGAACAGATAGGAGAGGTGAACAACAGAGGACAATGAGCTGGCTCGGGAAGCAAAACAAACATGGATGCTGACTGGCCCCTCCCTGGCTGGAGAATAAATAGAAGGAAAGGGGAGTGGTTTGGTTGTCACAGACAACTGTTCACATTTCTGGAAAGTTTGCTCCTTGTGTGTTTCGTGTGACAAAGACTAACTTGCCAAAACTGAGGTTTGTCTATTTCTTTGTTTGAACTGACTTAATTTGCAGCCTCCTGGCTGGGATTTCATAGCCTTGCATTTATCATAACGAGCTGATAAAGACTATTGTTTCAGACTTCTTGCACGACTCTTCCTGGACTTTCTGTTGGTGAATGCAGTTAATTCCCAATGTGTAAATAAAGAGGATTTTTTCTTTGCAGGGAGTCTGTTTCTTGCTTCTGTGAAGGCCGGGTCAGGACAATAATAGGTTCACCTAACGACCACGGTGTTCGCTTCACCACCACAAAAAAGGTAATAAAAATGGGTCCAGTCATGCAGTGACCTGCTTTACGACTGTCAGAACTTAGAACAATAATGGGTAGGTTCCATTACAGTTGTAAGCCGAGGACTACCTATAATAGCCTATTCCTAATATATTTTTAAAATATTCTGATTTCTGATTATGGCATTTTTTTTTATTTTTATTTTCCATTTTTCCAATTTACATAACAATAAGCATTTTTAACAGTACTGTGTCATGAGTCTCTTACAGTTATCTGCATTTATTTCTATACATTTTTCTTTCTCTGTTCTAACCACTTATACCACTTATCCCAAACCTCGTAACATTCTGTTTTTTCCTTCCCTTTTATTTCTAATGTGAGTTTATACATCTCGGCACATTCTAATATCTTATGAATAATCCTCTCGTTGGCTGGTATATTTTCAAGTTTCCAACATTGGGCATAAACAATTCGTGCTGCTGTTACTATATGTAAAATGATATGTTGGAGTTGCTTCTTTATCTTTTGATTAATTATTCCTAATAAAAATAATTCAGGTTTAAATTCAATTTGTACTCCTGTTATCTCCTGTAACCTTACCCAGATTTCTTACCCAGCCAAATAATTTTTTTAATTATTTTATTTAATTCCTCAAAGAATCTCCTTTCCAATTTTATAGGGACTGTCTGGAATAGATATAATAATTTTGGCAATATATTCATTTTAATCACTGCTATCCTTCCTAGTAGTGATAACTGTAATTTTCCCCAAATCTCTAAATCTTTTTTCATTTGTTGCATCAGTTTTTTATAATTATCATCTTTTATTGAAGAACATCTTACAGTGAGCCAAATTCCTAAATATTTAATCTTTTTTTTCAATTTGCAATCCCAAATCTTTTTCTAATTCTTTCTTTTCTTTTTCAGTTAAATTTTTAACTAACATTTTAGTCTTTTCTCTATTAATTTTCAGTCCTGCCACTGTCCCAAATTTTTTTTCCAGTACGCTGCTCCTCCAATCCATTGGCTGGGTTATTCTCCTCATGTTGCTTGAAACTGAGTGCAGATTTTTTTCTCTCCTTGGCTGACCACGTCCACCCTGTGTCACCAACGTCAGTCTTTCTCACTCAGTTGCTGAGGAAACTTGTCTGTGCATTTCTCCTGCCTTGATTAGCGTTACTTGGCTAACCGTTATTATTTTAGTTTTTTATTTTTGTCTCCAATTGCCTACTTTATTTAGCTCTATTGGTTTTGGGGCTGATCTTCCTTATTTCGGTTTATTATTTTTGCTCTGAAGTGCCACTCAGGAGCTGCATCGTGGGACTGGTGAGGCTGCCAAGGGAGTGGTAACGTGCCTGGGGCTCCAGGTCGTTCCGTTCCTTCTACTGACTATTATAACATTTTGCAAGCAGCCAGCTGGATTCCAACCTGGCTGGGCGGTTCCGTGCTTGTCTTTTAGCCACCGGCGTCTCGTTGGCCACCTGGTGAGCTGGGAGAGCCACGAGCGCCTCAGCTCCGACCTTTCTGGAGTGTTGGCTATTCCTGCCAGCTTGGTGTCATCTGCAAATTTGATGAGTTCCCCATCTATCCCCTCGTCCAAGTCATTGACGAAGATGTTGAAGAGTACTGGGCCTAAAACAGAGCCTTGGGGTACTCCACTGCATACTTCCCTCCATGTAGATGCAGTTCCATTGAGGACTACACATAGAGTGTGGTTGGTCAGCCAGTTACAAATCCATCTGGTGGTGATGCTGTCTAACCCACATTTTTCTACTTTATCTAGTAGTAGGTTATGATCTACTTTATCAAATGCTTTACTGAAGTCCAAGTAAATTATATCGACAGCATTCCTCTGGTCCACTAATTTTGTCACTTTGTCAAAGAATGCAATAAGATTAGTCTGGCATGATCTGTTTTTAACAAACCCATGTTGGCTTTTGATTATTACTTTGTTTACTTCTAGGTGTTCAGTGATTCGTTGATCTTTTCCAGAATCTTCCCTGGTATTGAGGTCAGGCTGATAGGTCTGTAGTTTCCTGGATCTATTTTTTTTCCTTCTTTGAAGATGGGAACTACATCAGCTCTTTTCCAGTCCTCTGGCAGTTCCCCTGTGCTCCAGAATCTTTGAAAGATATAGTTCAGTGGTTCTGAGATCACATCTGCCAGTTTCTTCAGAACCTTGGAGTGTAGTCCATCCGGTCCTTGTGATTTGAACTCGTCTAGGGTAGACAGGTGTTCACTTATCATTTTCTTCCCTATTTTAACTTGTGTTCCTAATCTGTTTTTTGTGGTGCTGTTTTTGATAGGTTGGACTGTTTTTTCCCTTTGTGTAAAGACAGATGCAAAAGCGAGTTAAGTAGTTCTGCTTTCTCCCTGTTGCTTGTCACCTTCTTGTCACCTTCTTGCCACTTTCTCCCAGCAATGGACCAATTGTTTCCTTGATTTTTTTCTTGTTTTTAACATGTTGGAAGCAGCTTTTTTGTTATTTTTTACTTTTGTCGCAAGCCTTTGTTCATTGTGAGCCTTAGCTTTCCTCACTTCATCTTTACAGGCTCGGGCTATTTGCTGATATTCTGCTTTAGTTATTTGCCTCTCTTTCCACTTTTTATACTTATCCTTTTTGTCTTTCAACTTGTCAGAGAGTTCTTTATGCAGCCATGCTGGTTTCTTTTGAGAGCTATTATTTTTCTTCTTCATTGGTATTGTGCTAGACTGGGCTTTTATAATCTCACTTTTCAAAATTTCCACAGTTGTTTTCCCCTTGAGGATTCTCATCCATGGAATCCTTCTCATGCTCTAAGTTTATTGAAATTAGCTCTCTTAAAGTCCAAGACTCTAGTTTGACTTTGTTCTACTACTTGTGTTTGCATAATGTTGAATTCCAATATTGCGTGATCACTTTCCCCCAAGGTTCCTGTAGCTTCAACACCTTCTATCATTTCATCTCTGTTAGTGAGAATTAAGTCCAATATGGCTGATCCCCTTGTTCCCTTCTCTACTTTTTGGGAAACAAAGTTGTCTGCTAGGTTTGTTAGGAACCTGTTGGATCTTCCACTTGGTGCAGAGTTTGTCTCCCAGTTGATGTCAGGGTAGTTAAAATCCCCCATTACTATTGTGATGTGCTTCCTACATACCTTAGTTAGCTGACTAGCAAAAAGTTCATCTACTTCCTCTGTTTGGTTGGGTGGCCTATAGTATAGACCCGTAATGGCGAACCTATGGCACGTGTGCCACAGGTGGCAGGCGTAGCCATATCAGTGGGCATGCCAGCTCAGCTCTGGCATGCGTGCCAGCCAGCTGATTTTCGGGCCTTATGGACCCACCAGAAGTAGGGAAACAGGCTGTTTCCTGCCTTCAGAGGGCCTGGGGGGCCCATAAGACTCCTAGAGAGGCTCTGGAGGCTGGGGACAGCAAAAAAGTCACTTCCTGTCCAACCGGGAGTTGGAAAATCGGCCGTTTCAGGCCTCTGGAGGGCCTCCAAGGGGTGGGGAAGGCTGTTTTCGCCCTCCCCAGATGCATAGAGAGGGTCTGGAGTCAGGTGAGAAAGAAAGACAGGCCTACCGGGCCATCGTGTGCCAGGAGCGGGGGGGGGGGATTGCGTGCGCATGCACAGGGCGTGGCACATAGAATTATGGGTGTGGGCACATGCTCACGCAAAACTCCCCTGCCCCCCCCTTCCTGGCATGCGATGGCAAAAAGGTTAGCCATCACTGGTATAGACCTATGGCAATGTCATCCCCCCTCCGGCAAGTTTCACTCTGCTTTTTCTCTGTACTCACTCTCAGACTCCCCCCCTCATGGCCAGCAGCTCCTCCCCCTAGCTTCTGTGAAGTGAAAATGAGGATATCATTGAGGATATCCTCGATATCATTGAGGACATCCCTGTACTTTGCTCTATTCAGCTTTCCCTCAACCCTGACCAGTCTCCCAGTCCCTGCTGCTGAAAAACGCCCACAGCATGATGCTGCCACCACCATGCTTCACTGTTGGGATGGTATTGGGCAGGTGATGAGTGGTGCCTGGTTTCCTCCAGACATAACCTTTAGAATTGAGGCCAAACCATTCAGTCTTGGTTTCATCAGACCAGAGAATCTTGTTCCTCACAGTCTGAGAGTCCTTCAGCCAGTGGTGAAATGCAGACGGTAGCACCGGCAGCAGGAGGCTCCACCCACCTGCCCGGACGTCATCACGTCCTGTTTCTGACACCCTGCTCATGCGCAGAAGGTCCTGCGCACTCCTATTTGCAAACCAGTAGTGAAGGTAAGTGGATTTCACCCCTGCCTTCAGGTGCTTTTTTACAAACTTCAAGCAGGCTTTCATGTGTTTTGTACTGAGGAGAGTCTTCTGTCTAGCCACTCTGCCATGAAGCCCAGATCGGTGGAGGACTGCAGTGATGGTTGTCCTTCTGGAAATGTGTTCCATCGCCACACAGGATCTCTGGAGCTCAGTCAGAGTGACCATTGGGTTCTTGGTCACCTCGTTTACTAAGGCCCTTCTCCCCCGATTGCTCAGTTTGACTGGGTGACCAGCCTTTGGAAGAGTCCTGGTTGTGCCAAACTTCTTCCATTTGAGAATTATGGAGGCCACTGTGTTCTTAGGAACCTTCAAGTGCAGCAGAATTTTTACTGTATTGTTCCCCAGATCTGTGCCTTGCAATAATCCAGTCTCTGAGCTCTGCAGTTAGTTGCTTTGACCTCATGGCTTTTGCTCTGCTACAGTATGCATTGTTAGCTGTTATGCCTTCTATAGAGAGGTGTGTGCCTTTCCAAATCATGTCCAATCAATTTAATTTACCACAGGTGAACCCCAATCAAGGTGTAACATGTTGGCCATAATCAAGAGAAATGGAGGCAACTCAGCTAAATTTCAAGTGTTGTTGCAAAGGGTCTGAATACTTATGCCAATGTGATATTTCAGTTTTTCCTTTTTAATAAATCTACAGAGTTTTCTAAAACTCTGTTTTCACTTTGTCATTATGGGGTACTGAGTGTAGATTGAGAAAAAAAATGAATTTCAAAAACTCTAGAATCAGGCTGCACCATTAACAAAATTGACAAAAGTGAAGGGGGTCTGAATACTTTCTGAATGCACTGTATTTGGTTGTATTAATCATTAGATTAATTGACTCATGAATTCTTAAAACCTTAAAAACAGCAATTCTTCATTCTTGTTCATGTATTTTGAAATGTTTTGCTTCTTTTGATGCTGGTTCACTGTTTCTGCCTTCTCTGTGTCCAGTGTGATTCTTTCTATTTTGGAGCTAAATGTCCTCCCAGGAGGGTTATACTATTTGAGCATCTAGTTATCTTCAACTCAGAACAGTCAAAAGCAGTGTTCCTAAACTTTATGGTTGCTATTTTCATAGAGAACTTCCAGAATATTGCCTGTCATTTTAGCACCCACCTGTGTGTACTTTATCTTAGCCTAATGTACAGTGGCTCTGTAGCATTTACTAGAGCTGTGACAATTTTTAAAAAAGCATTAGTACCAGTGGTGAAATCCATTTTTTTTTACTACCGGTTCTGTGGGTGTGGCTTGATGGGCATGGTGTGGCTTGATGGGCGTGGCTTGGTGGGCATGACAGGGGAAGGATACTGCAAAATCTCCATTCCCACCCTACTCCTGGGGAAGGATATTGCAAAATCTCCATTCCCACCCCCCCACTCTGGGGCCAGTCAGAGGTGGTATTTGCCGGTTCTCCAAACTACTCAAAATTTCCACTACCAGTTCTCTGAACTGCTCAAAATTTCCACTACCGGTTCTCCAGAACCTGTCAGAACCTGCTGGATTTCACCCCTGGTTAGTACCTATTTTCCTTTCTTGTTCATTAAGTAACTGTCCCCCCCCCCCCAAACTTTTTATAGCTTGATTTTCAAAGTCTTTGTCCTATTTTTTTTAGCCTTTTGCCATTTTTTTACTGGTTATGTTGTATGTTACATTTTTTTTTTTGCAATTTTCCTACTTTTAAAATCTCTAACACCATTCTCTTTTATTAAAGGTTTCATATTACAGGTGACATCACTGTCTCTGGTGTCTGTGTCTCCCTGATCCATTTCCATTTCTGTCTGCTAATATTCTATGGACCCAGCTGACCAGGTACAGTAGGTATTTCTTTTTGCTTTTGCTTCATCAAAGTCATTAGTGACTTAAGTTAGAATTGTCACCTAAAGCATGGGATCATTTTTGCTGTATTCTTAAATGATAAACCCGTGATGGCGAACCTATGGCACCTGTGGCACGCGGAGCCATATCTGTGGGCACGCGAGCGTTGCCCTAGCTCAGCTCCAGCGCGCATGTGCACGCTGGCCACCTGATTTTCGGGCCTTCCGGGCCCATCGGAAGTTGGGAAATGGGCTGTTTCTGGCCTTCGGAGGGCCTCTGGGTGTGGAGAAGGCCGTTTTCGCCCTCCCCAGGCTCCAGAAAAGCCTCTGGAGCCTGGGGAGGGCAAAAAACGGGCCTACTGGGCCCACCGTGCCATCACGTGCCAAAAGCATGGGAGTGTGGGGAGGTTGCACATGGGGGGCAGGGCGCATTGAATTATAGGTGTGGGCACGTGAGCACACGAACCCCCGTGCTCCCCCCGCTTTTGGCATGCAACAGCAAAAAGGTTAGCCATCACTGTGATAAACTGTAGAAATTATCATGTCCTAGGACATGTGCTAAATTATAGTTCTGCAGGACAAGATACACTACATCTAAAATCTTACTAAAATAAAATATTTTGTAAATAAAACTTGCACTGGAGGAGTTTGCCTTGTGTTGATTTTCTCAAATGTTCTAGGCAACGTATTGTACCTTGAACTTTGACAAACCTCCATAGGGGAAAAATGATGCTGCCAATTGTTAAATTTTCTCTCCATTCTCTTGTTATTGAAATTTGGAATGTAGCTAAAGTTATTGATAAACGTTTTACATTGCAAGATCATGTAAGAAAGAAGAAAGTATGCAATGGGTTACCCCAAGGCTTTGTCGTAGGCCCAGTACTCTTCAATATCTTCATCAATGATTTTGATGAGGGGCTAGATGGGGAACTCATCAAATTTTCAGACGACACTAAGCTGGCATGAATAGCCAACACTCCAGAAGATAGGCTTAAGATACAGAAGGATCTTGACAGACTTGAACATTGAGCACTATCTAACAAGGTAAAATTCAACAGTGAAAAAAGTAAGATTCTACATTTAGGCAAGAAAAACCAAATGCACAGGTATAGTATAGGTGGCACTGGCTCAGTAGTAGTAATTTTGAGAGGTATCTTGGAGTCCTAGTGGACAACCACTTAAATATGAGCCAGCAGTGTGCTGCAGGTGCCAAAAAAGCCAACACAGTCCTAGGCTGCATTAACAGAGGGATAGAATCTAGATCATGTGAAGTGCTGATACCACTTTATTTGTTGTTGTTAGTTGCGAAGTCGTGTCCAACCCATCGTGACCCCATGGACAACTTTCCTCCAAGCTCACGCCTACTGCTTCAGTGACTCCATCCAGCCACCTCATTCTCTGTTGTCCTCTTCTTCTTTTATTATTATTATTTTTTAATTAATCATATTTCTATGCCGCCCACTCTCCGAGGACTCTGGGCGGCTTACACCAAAGACAGTATACTAAATAGCATATTTCCCCCAACAATCTGGGTCCTCATTTTATCCACCTCGGAAGGATGGAAGGCTGAGTCAACCTTGAGCCGGTGAGATTTGATCTGCTGATCTGCTGAATTAGCAGTCAGCTGAAGTAGCTGCAGTACTACACTCTAACCACTGCGCCAACTCGGCTCTTCCCTCTTTTGCCCTCAATCTTTCCCAGCATTAGGTTCTTCTCCAGTGAGTCCGTTCTTCTCATTAAGTGGCCAAAGTATATGACTTTCATTTTCAGGATTTGGCCTTCTAAAGAGCAGTCAGGGTTGATCTCCTGTAGGACTGATCGGTTTGATCGCCTTGCAGTCCAAAGGACTCCCAGGAGTCTTCTCCAGCACCATAGTTCAAAGGCCTCAATTCTTTGGCACTCAGCCTTTCTTATGGTCCAACTTTCACAGCCATACATTGCAACTGGGAAAACCATAACCTTGACTATATGCACTTTTGTTGGCAGGGTGGTGCCTCTGCTTTTTAGTATGCTGTCTAGATTTGTCATAGCTTTCCTCCCCAGGAGCAAACATCTTTTAATTTCTTGGCTGCAGTCCGCATCTGTGGTGATCTTGGAGCCCAGGAAAATAAAATCTGTCACTACCTCCATTTCTTCCCCATCTATTTGCCAGGAATTGAGAGGGCTGGATGCCATGATCTTAGTTTTCTTAATGTTGAGTTTCAAGCCAACTTTTGTATTCTCCTTCTTCACCCGCATCAAGAGGCTCTTTACTTCCTCTTCACTTTCTGCCATTAGAGTGGTATCATCTGCATATCTGAGGTTGTTGATATTTCTCCCAGCAATCTTAATTCCAACTTTTGAT
This sequence comes from Ptyas mucosa, assembly GCA_012654045.1. Taxonomy (NCBI): domain Eukaryota; kingdom Metazoa; phylum Chordata; class Lepidosauria; order Squamata; family Colubridae; genus Ptyas; species Ptyas mucosa. Next base: position 341,201 of record WNWU01013261.1, read on the forward strand.
TCATCTAGCCCTGCCTTTCTCATGATGTGCTCTGCATATAAGTTAAATAGGCAGGGCGACAGTATACAGCCTTGTTGGACTCCTTTCCCAATTTTGAACCAATCAGTGGTTCCGTGTCCAGTTCTCACTGTTGCTTCTTGACCTGCATATAGGTTTCTCAAGAGAAAAATAAGATGGTCTGGTACTCCCGTCTCTTTAAGAACCACTTTATAATGCTTTGGTAAGACCACACTTGGAATACTGCATCCAGTTTTGTTTGCCACAATGTAAAAAAGATGTTGAGTCTCTAGAAAGAGTGCAGAGAAGAGCATCAAAGATGATTAGAGGACTGGAGGCTAAAAGATATAAAGAACGGTTGCTGGATTTGGGTATGTCTAGTTTGATGAAAAGAAGGACTGGGGTGACATGATAGCAGTGTTCCAATATCTCACGGGCTGCCACAAAGAACACAGAATCAACTTATTTTCCAAAGCACCTGAAGTCAAGACAAGAAGCAATGTGTGGAAACTAATCAAGGAGAGAAGCAAAGTAGAACTAAGGAGAAATTTATTGACAGTTAGAACAATTAATCAGTGGAGCAATTTGCCTCCAGAAGTTGTGAATGCTCCAACACTGGAAGTTTTTAAAAAGAGATTGGACAACCGTTTGTCTGAAATGGTATAGGGCGGGTGTTGGCAACCCGTGACTGCAGAACTGCATGCGGCTCTTTCATCCCTCTCCTGTGGCTCCCTGTCAGGTGATCTCACCACTAGCTGGCCCCACCCCTCACCCTCCCCTCCTAGTCACTCCTCGTCTGGCCTGAGAAGGTGAAGGGTGACGGCGGGGAATGGAAAAGCGGCTGGGGTTAATTCTCCGATGCCTCAACTATTGCTGGTGCTTCTTCCGGCCCTTGTTGGTGCTGGTCACTTGGGGAGATGTGCAACCTGCTCTCCGCCCCAAAACACAGGCCCGACACAGCCTCAAACAATGCCGGCCTCACTCACAGGGCTGGCAGGGTGGGAATGGGATCTGGGAGGAGAAGACGAGGGAAAGGGAGACGGACCCGCAGCGCCCAGCCGCAGCTTTAAACCTTGCACGGGGGACTTTCACCACCCGGAGGACGGTTTTCAATCAAAGCCGGCGGCGGCAGCGCTCCACTGGAGGAGTAAAGTAGCTCAGGGCAGCAGGAAAAGGGGGCTGGCCCCGCCGAACCTCCCACGCCCACCCCTGGGGTCAGGCTCTGAGAAAGCCGGCGCGCCCTCGCAAAAGACACTCGCCTGTCAGCTGGTCAACCTGCCTGCACTTTGGCCGAGCCTGGCCGCTCTCTTGAGGAGGGTCTCCCTGCTTGTGCATGCCCTCCTGGCCCTGCCAAAGCCGGCCAGAGGGTCGCGAGAGAAGAAGGAGTGGGAGAAGGAGGAGGGTCGTCTTTGGGGAAGCCTCCACCATGGCTCACGCTCGTAACTCAGCCAGCCTAGATTTCCGAAAAGTTGCCAAGAAGAAAGAAAAGGAGTAGCGAAGAGCCCCAAAGGAGAGCTCGCCGGGTTGGCCCAGCCTCCGCTTTCCGAGAGAGAGAGAGGAGACAGAGAGAGAGAAATACAGAGACACAGAGAGAGGGAGATACACACACACACAGATACACACACAGACAGAGAGACAGAGACAGAGAGAGGGGGAGAGAGAGGGGGAGAGAGACACACACGGGGAGATAGGGAGAGGGGGAGAGAGAGACAGAGATATAGAGAGAGGGAGAGAGATACAGAGAGAGGGGGAGATAGGGAGAAAAGGGAGAGAGACGGGGGAGAGAGACAGAGCGATACAGAGAGAGAGGGGGGGAGAGAGAGAGAGAGACGGGGGAGAGAGGGAGGAGGGAGGTAGGTCAAAAGGGTTTTGTGGTTCCTGGTGTTTTTTAACAACTGGTTCTCTGCCCTAATGACCCGCTGGATAGACGTGGCTAGGTGGTCATGTGACTGGGTGGGAGTGAGTGACGTCAGTCACGTTGGCCACGCCCACCCATGTTTTGTGGCGCCCGGTGTTTTATGTGGGAAATAGGTCCAAATGGCTCTTTGAGTGTTTGAGGTTGCAGACCCCTCATATAGGGCTTCCTGCCTGAGCAGGGGGTTGGACTAGAAGACCTCCAAAGTCCCTTCCAACGCTGGTATTCTGTATGCTAAAGTGATTATGCTTTGATATGATTTCATGTTATGACCTTGTTCTGTGTAAGTGGTATCACATACCCACCTACTGTATATGTATCAGAAGGAATCTGATAGGACAGTGATGGCGAACCTTTTAGAGACCGAGTGCCCAAACTACAACCCAAAACCCACTTTTCTCATGACGGTGGGCACGGCAGTCATGCCTGGGAGTGACACTGCCTTGCTCCAATGAGACCGAGTCTGCTGTAAAGTTCTAAAGTCCCGCCTCTTCCTGTGTAGTCCAGTTTTTCGACTCGGTCTTCTCTGGGACAGTCGTGTCTGTAGTTTCTCAGATCTCTTTTAGAGTATTTACTCTGCTTTTTTATTTTATTTCTGTTGATTTCTGGTGGAATCTAGCTGGAGTGAGAAAGGCTTTTGCCTGAAACTGCTCTGAGCCGCTAGAGCGGCTTCGGTCTGACAGCTGGCAGAACCGTTTGGATTTTCCGCTCACGAGCTTGCTCCGCAGCACTTCCTGAGCCCATAATAAATTTTTGGAGCCGTTTGGAGGTTTTTGGGAGAGTTTGGCGATTTTTGAAGGAGCTGTAAGCTGATTTAAGAGCTTCGGCTCTACAGCTGATTGGCGCGAAGTCTTTACCGCGCCCTTATTTGTCGCGCCAAGCCGGACGGCTAGCGATCTCAGCGTTCTTAAAAGGACAACCACAGCAAGTATTGGGGGTGTTTTTCTCAACTTGGCTCCTGTGATCTATTGATTTGGTGGCTGATCTTATAATTTTGTGCTGTGTGGGAGGCTTGTTTGTATCTGAAAATACTTGGAAATTTGAATGAGCTAGAATTTCAAAATGGCTGACGCTATTGCCTCCAAGGCTTCTCGCAAGTCATCCAAAAGGAAGGAACAGCATGGGCCTGACCCAGGGGAGGGTAGTTCTTCCCACCTCCCCCCTTCTTCTAAAGGCCCTCAAGATCTACATTGCCCACACATCTTCTTTCCGTCACACAGAAGCCCTATTTGTCGCCTTCCAGCCCACGTCCATGGGTGCCAAGCTGTCTTCTTCGGCCATTGGCCGGTGGATCAGAGCTACCATAGCTATGGCGTAGTCAGTCCGGGCCTTGCCGGTTCCCCGGAATATTACAGCCCACTCCACAAGGAGCGCGGCCACATCAGCAGCCTGGTCCACCAGGGCTCCCCTGGAGGAAGTTTGCAGGGCGGTCACCTGGTCCTCTCCTACTCCGTTCATCCGACATTACAGGTTGGATACCTACGCCTCGGCTGATGCGGCATTCGGAGGGAGGGTGTTGCAAGGAGTACATCTGGAGACTGCTTCCTGGATCTGGCCTGCTCCCACCCTATAGGACATTGGCTTTGGTATGTCCCAGGCATGACTGCCGTGCCCACCATCATGAGAATGGGCGTTGGTCTTACCTGATACGCCCTTTCTGTGATAAGTGGGCACGGCAGTCAGCTCCTCCCTGTTGGGCCGTTTCCAGGCATGGGGTGGGTGGCAGTCTCATGTATGTTCTAATTTTCCAGACACGACAGTCTGCTGATCTACCTCGTCTCAAAACTGGACTACATAGGAAGAGGCGGGACTTAAGAACTTTACAGCAGACTCGGTCTCATTGGAGCAAGGCAGTGTCACTCCCAGGCATGACTGCCGTGCCCACCTATCACAGAAAGGGCGTATCAGGTAAGACCAATGCCCAATTTATCGCGAAGTGCCAACACGGCAATTTAACCTGAATAATGAGGTTTTAGTTTAGAAAAAACAACTCGTACGTGATTAACGTCTTTTCTCTGAAAAAAAACCACAGTAACAGAGCTTTCAATGAATCAAACAACTTTTTATTGAAAGGTAAGAGTTTGCATTTGGCATGCTTTTGATTAATGTGACTTTTGCTCTTGCACGCTGATAATTTTTCTAACCTTGGCTCATACTTTGTAAGTTTGAGAGCAACACATGCAGCACTCAGGTCATCTGTTAGTCCAGAGCTGTCAAACTCAATTTCAATGAGGGCCACATCAGGATTGTGGTTGACTTCGGGGTGCCGGGGTGGACATGGCCATGGTGGGCATGGCCAGTTCTCACTGCTGCTGTTCTCGCTCTCCTTGGCCAGGTTGCTCATGGTGGGTGCGGGAGGGCAAAGTGTGTGGGTCAGAGGGAGGCCCACTCTCCTTATGAGGAGACCTGGCTTTCTAACCAAAGCATCCTCAGTGATAGGATGGGAGACCACCAGGAGAGGTCAGGAGGAGGGGACAAGGGAATGGCAAAAGGCAGCAGGGCTGCTGGTGGTCAAGTGCTAAGACAGGGTTTACCTCAGACCCTCAGTCTCTTTCATTATAACCCTTCCTTCCTTCCTTCCCTCCCTCCCTTCGTTTTCCTTCCCTCTTCATTCTTTCTTCTTCCTTCCCCTCTTTCCTTCTTTTTCTTTGTCTTTCCTGTCCCTTCTTGGATGCTCAAATGCAAAAGGGGAAACATTTCTCGATGCCTCCTCATCTTGTGATCAAATGCTACTTTTGTTAGTAGTTTGTGGCCACTTAAAAGACTGAGAACAAACCAGGTTCTGTTTATCCTGTGCTTGCATTTCATGGGAGCGTCCACAGACTACAGTACAGCAAAACTGTCAAAATGATGGCTCTGATAGTTGATCAGAGCTCCTCTGTTTTTTATTTGCAACAGCTTTAGCATTTAGGAACAGAGGTAAGTTAGTTGCTGTTCTATTAATACATAATCCTTAAAAGGGCTTTCCTGTAGGGACCCTGCCATGGTCTAATTCAGACTGGAAATATAGCAAAGGAAACTATTTTTCCCCACTTGCTTTGTCCTGTTTTCCCCACTGGAAATAGCTGTTTGCAACACACAAGGAGGGGATACTTTCCTAAGAGTTCACAATTCAAGAATACCAATGTGCACATGAGGTATCTCTGGGTGGGGAAGGCCATGGGGGGGCCTAGTGATAGAACAGGCCCTCAAGGCCTCCCCAACCCACTAAAATACCTCATGCTTCTCCCTCCCTTCCTGCCACAAGGACTCACTTGCCTTGCAAACATCTGTCTCCTCTCTTGTTTCTGTTTCTTTGCCTTTGAAGAAGGAAGGGAGAGAAGAGTTGGCTGGGAAATGCTTTTCGTGCTGAGAATGGACGCTCCTGGGTGCTATAATATCGCACAGATTCAAACACCCATCCTCTTTTGTAGAGAGTCAGGGTCCCAGAAACTTTCATTCTCAGCGAGACAAGTGTTCTCCTGCACCTCCCCTCCCCCAACTACTTTCCACTTGACTACTTAATGAGACCTCCCACGGAGCAAGCTTGCATGCAAATAGGGCGAGAGAGAGAGATGGAGCAAGAGAGCAATCCAATTGTGTATATGTGTGTGTGTATGGGAGAGAGAGAGCGATCCGTACTTCAACCAGGGCACCCAAACTGCTGGCAATGGTGCAGGTGACACCTGAACAGCGAGGCAGGGTGTGTGTGGAGGACGAAGTAAGGTGAGGGGGTGCAGAGCTTTCCCCCCACGCCCCGCACAGGCTTACCCGAGCGCCCTGCCAGCCAGGCACTGAAGTGCGGCAACTGCTGCCGCAGAGAGAGAGAGGAGGGGGGCTCTCCAAACTCGTGGGTGTGGGTGTGGGTGTGTGTATGAGAGAGAGAGTGTGTGATCCCTGCTTTAGTCGGGGCACTCAAGCTGCTGGCAACGGTGGGGTGGGGGAGAGCCGACTGAGCAGCCATTTTTCTCCTCGTCCTCCCCACTCAATCAGCGCAGGCTCTGCGGGACAGCAGGGCCTCTCATTTCTCCCCCAGCACGGCGAATTCCAGCTTCAGTCGGGGCATGCAAGTTGCTGGCAGCGGCAGCCACCTATCCTAAGCACTATGATTGCCCCCTCCCCAACCAGCCAGCCAGCCCTGCCTAACCTGTCCCCTGCCGGCTGGCGCAAAGCGTCACCATTCTTCTCCTCATCTTCGTCGTTGTCCTCCCCACCCAAGCAGCAGCAGGCTCTGCGGGACAGGGTCTCATTCCTGCCCCGGCGCAGCAAACTCTGGCAGGCTGGATGTGAGTGTAAAGGGCCTGGCCCCGCAGTGTTTCCTCGCTCAGTTGAAGACTTTGTTCAGCCTTCAAACAGTAAGGCTGGCACATGCAAGCGAGCAGCACACCAGGGCCATGGACAGCACTGGTTCCTGCACCTGGCCGATTCCGATTCCACGGCCATGAGGAGAAGGAAGCCACCGCCGCAGCTTGTACTCGCTCCTCAGCTGTGGGCCTGTCCCCCTTTCCATCGTACCCTCCTCCCGGATCCCATTCCCACCCCGCCAGCCTTCATGTTAGCCGGGTTGGGCCAATGTCTTGGGCCGGACAGCAGGTCGCATGATCGGGTCAGCAGGGAGCCACAGGAGAGGGGTCAAAGATACGCATACAGCTCGGGAGCCACGGGTTGTAGACACCCGTGCCAGCCTGAGCTTGGTCCGGGCGAGCAGCGATGGCAAGCAAGAGGGGGGTGGTCACACAGTCCCTGTACTCACAGCAGCTGGGCCCGATAGGCAATGGCAGGCAAGCGTCGAGGTCTGGGAACAGCTGGGCCTGGACCACGTGCTCCGGGTGATTGGAGACAACAGGCAAGCGGGTGAGGTCCAGGAGCAGTTGGGCGTGACTTTGGTGAGCGGCGAAGGTGGGCGAGGGAAGATAAGGAGTGGCTTGGCGGGGCGGGGCCAGCCAGTAGTGCAATCATCCAAACTAGGGCAAAAAGGTAACAAATGGTTCGGCCCCCTTTTTGTAAATGGGAAGTCTGCTGTCGGCCATAAACAACTTGGCGCGGCGACTCATGCCCAAAGAGAGGGCTCTCCGTGCCACCTCTGGCACGCGTGCCATAGGTTCACCATCACTATGATAGGACCTTTTCAGACTAGCAAATGTTATTTAAAGGCATACACTTTTGTGAACTGTAGCTTATTTCATCAGATGCATCTCCCCCTCCCTCTCTCTCCCTCCCTCTGTGTGTGTGTGTGTGTGTGTGTGTGTGCTTGCATGCATATTTATGGATTATAAATTTAGGCTGTACTTCCATGTTTAAGGCCCATGGAGTCAATAGGATTCTGAGTAGAGATGTATAGAATTGCACTGATAATTCCATGGAGTCACCTTTTTCTCATCAGTTTTTCTGTCCCAAGAGATATTTTCCAACGTGTTTAAAAATATAACAGTCATGAAGATATGTTTCATTTTTTTAGATGACTAGAATATGGGTGTATCAGTAATTGGAGCAGTGCAGCTCACAAAACCTGATTTAGTGTTGAGGTTGATGCTTAGAGTTTGTGAAATAAATGGATCTATTCCTTGCCCTCACTATTGAGGCACCAAAACCACCTGTTCATGTCATTTTATACACCTGGCAGGTGGTTTTTAGACTAGGGAAAATATTTGCATATTGAATTCTGTGCATCTAATATTTGATACAAATCAGGAGAACCCATAGCAATTGCTATGGCCATGGAGGGAAAAAAGGTTCTCTTTTTCTTACCTCTAGTTCTCTGAATAATAAGCACACTGGATATGCTGCAATAGAAAAAAACATTTCTGCATGTAGATGGAGTATATACAGTATACAGGTCAGGGGTTTTTACCATTATAATTTATAGGCTATTATTTAATTGAATCTGTAATCCAAATCAGTGTTATGTTTTTGGATATATTAAAAAATATGCCGAACACACATATGCTATATATCCTAGCAAAGCAGGATGATCTCCCAGTCCTTGGAAATACCCTTTCGAATCATTAATACTTTCTTCAGAGAAACTCATGAGAAAATATCTATGTGTCCTAAACTCTTTGCTGTTCAGAGAGCTCAACTCATACACTATTCTAGGAATAAATGTAATAGAGTTTTAATGTTCAGATGGCTTTTGGGAGGCTTCCATTCTTATATGAAATTGCAAGCTTTTTAATTTTTTAAAAAGAAGAACAGCATTCAAAAATAATGCTAATATAGTCGAATGACAGAAATAAGGATTATATGTAAGGCAGGAAGATGTTGTTTTATAGAAGAGAAGAGAATCAGATCAAAGTGGGGAAAAAAATACCCAAAGAATATAAACTCTGAAAAGCTAAAGTAAGGTGACAAGACAAGAATAGGACAGATTTAAGAGTGCTTTTGTGATATAATTATACACGCTTGTTTAATTAAAATGAAAAGCAGGGACTAAACCTTAGCAGGAATTTTTGTTTCTCCTGAGGCAGAGGTGTGTTGCACTTAGGTTCACAACGGGTTTGCTAATCAACTCAGGCAGCTCCGGTGAGTACAGCAGGAGCGGCGCGGAACTCAGCTGGGCAGTGTGGGCGCGGGGAACAAGCCAGAAAGTTAGTTATATATGGAATGCATAGCAAAAGGGCGGGTGGGCGGGCCCAGACAGCGATCACAACTAAGGGTTCGCCTGAACCCGCACGACCATGCAGCAGCCCACCACTGTCCTAAGGTCATTAAAAATACGAAGATTTTGTTTTTTGCTACGTATATTAATATAGGGAGGGAGGAATGGGGTACGCAGTTTATAACAGCAACAAAATAGAATGTAAGTGTTTTCACATTTGCCGTAGTATATTTTCAGCAGTACAGAGCATATAAATCTGTAATTTATATGTTTTAATAACAAAATAGCAGCGGGGACACTGACAGTGAGTTTAAATATGTACAGTATGTACAAGGCAATGTACAATTCTATACACAATAATCTAACAACAAAATCATCAATAATATCAGTTCAGTGTAATGGTGTTAAAATTGAGCCTTTTGATCTAAATTACAATAAATGAGACATGTATTTATTTTTAAGTTTTTTTGACGAAATTTATGTTACTTTTTAAATATTTTATTTACAATACAGTGAAGAAAGCAAAACACATGCAACCCTGTTTAACTGATATAGGAAACTGTAAGTGTGTATTAGACATTCATTTTGCCTTTGTTGTGAAAATAAGTTTAAACTCTCTTCTGCAGTTTCATAATATTGTTGTCTTTTATTGGTTAACTTTTCCATTAGAGTGGTTTTCCAACATATTTGCCACCATATGGAGGTACTGAAATTCTTCCTTGTGTTCCACACAGACTGTCTATGTGGCTACAATTAATAAAACCATCTAAAAAGTACTCTAAAGTGTCATTTAGATTATCAAAAAGCTTAGTAAAGCTAGCTTTGGATTTCATAGCCTCAGTTGTAATTTGTCATATTTCGATGAAAATTTCAGTTTCAAACAGTTGAACAACTTTGCAAGGCCACCATATAATATATACCTATTACTTCACATTTCTCCATCAAATGGAATTTATACTAGAATTTAAATAAATTGACCTCCTCTTCCCTGTGGCAGCCCTTCAAATATTGGAAGATGGCTATCTTGTAACCCCTAAGCCTTCTTTTCATTAGGCTAAGCATTCCTAGTTCCCTTAGCCATTCATCATGCAGTTTAACCTGCAAGCCCTTATCTTTGTTGCTCTTCTCTGCACTCTTTCTAGGGTACCAGCATTTTTTTGTATTGTGGTGACCAGAACTGGACACAGTATTCCAAATGTGGCCTTACTAGTGCAGTACAGAGTGGTGCTATCACTTCTTGTGTTCATGTCTTTCCATTTTATTTTATTCAGATGATTAAAATACAAAATACAAAAGAAAAAAAATTAACAGAGACAAAACAAAACTAGACAAGAACATTAACAAAATGTGAATTAAAAAGAACAAAAGACAAAAACACATATTATTCCCCCTAGCTGAACACTGACAAATCTATTGCAACAATAATAGCTTCCCCCCTTGCAAAACAGGTCCAAAATTTATAAGCTGCTACATCTATTTGCAACCCAATTGACCTGTCATACATTACATATATTAAAGAAAAATAGTTAACAGGTTAAACAACAGCAAAGTTAATGTTCAAGGTCCTCTGTTAACAGTCTGTCATTGTAATTTACTTGTGGAAAGTCTACACAGTTTCTTATTTGCCACAAATCACCCCAGTTATTATCTCTGATCTGTCCAGGATCAAATACCCACATTTAGTTCTTAATAATGAAACCTTTCCTTAGGTTTTTAATTGGAAACTTTCCCAACAATTGCATCTCATTTCCAAAGTTCATAAGTCTCTGGACTCTGATTGGGCAATTATGACCGAGATGACGGGGGCAGGTCTTAGTCCTATTGTGTGGGATGAGTTTGAGCCTGTGACTCCTGAGGAAGTGGACAAGGCTGCAGGGGTGATGAGTTCCTCCGCTTGTTTGTTGGACCCGTGCCCCTCCTGGCTGGTCTCGGCCAGCAGGGAGGTGACACGAGGCTGGCTCCAGGCTTTAGTTAATGCGTCCTTGAGGGAGGGGTCCTTCCCGCAACCATGGAAGGAAGCGGTCGTAAGGGCCCTCCTCAAGAAGCCTTCCCTGGATCCAGCAGAATTAAAGAACTTTCGTCCAGTCTCCAACCTACCCTTTGTGGGAAAGGTTGTAGAGAAAGTGGTGGCACTTCAGCTCCTGTGGTCATTGGATGAAACGGATTATCTGGACCCTTTTCAGTCTGGCTTCAGGCCTGGCTACAGCATGGAAACTGCTTTGGTCACACTGATGGATGATCTCTGGCGAGCCCGAAATGGGGGTCATTCCTCCATCTTGGTGCTACTTGACCTCTCAGCGGCTTTCGATACCATTGACCATGGTATCCTTCTGGGGCGACTAAGGGAGTTGGGAGTGGGAGGCACCGTGTTACAGTGGTTCTCCTCCTATCTCTCTGGTCGGTCACAGTCGGTGTTGGTAGGACGACAGAGGTCGACCCCTAGGCCCCTCGTTTGCGGGGTGCCTCAGGGCTCGGTCCTCTCTCCCCTCCTATTTAACATCTACATGAAGCCGCTGGGTGAGATCATCTGACGATACGGGGTGAGATATCAGCAGTACGCTGATGATACCCAGCTGTATATCTCTACCCCGCATCAATTCAGTGATGCAGTGGATGTGATGTGCCAATGCCTGGAGGCCGTGAGGGTCTGGATGGGAGTCAACAAGCTCAGACTTAACTCAGACAAGACCGAGTGGCTGTGGGTACTGCCTCCTAAAGACTATGTTGACTGTCCATCCTTGGATCTGGGGGAGGAGAAATTGTCCCCCTCAGAACGGGTTCGCAATTTGTGTGTCCTCCTAGACTCACAGCTAAGATTAGAGCAACATCTGACAGCTGTGGCTAGGGGGACCTTTGCACAGGTTCGCCTGGTGCACCAATTGTGACCCTACTTGGATCGGGAGGCTCTCCTCATAGTCACTCATGCCCTTGTCACCTCACGGTTAGATTATTGCAATGCACTCTGCATGGGGCTATCCTTGAAAAGTGTTCGGAGACTACAGTTGGTCCAGAACGCAGCCGCGCGAGCTGTCGTGGGTGCACCTAGGTACACCCACATTACACCAATTCTCCGCGAGCTGCACTGGCTCCCTATTGGTCTCCGGTCACAATTCAAGGTGTTGGTTATTACCTTTAAATTCCTACATGGCTCAGGGCCAGGGTATCTTCGAGACAGCCTTCTACCGCATAACTCCCAACGACCGGTAAGATCCCACAGAGTTGGTCTCCTCCGGGTCCCATCAGCTAAACAATGCCGGCTGGCGGGCCCGCAGGGGAGGGCCTTCTCTGTGGTTGCCCCAGCTCTCTGGAACCAGTTACCTCCTGAGGTCCGGACCATCCCCACCCTACTGGCCTTCCGAAAAGCGGTGAAGACCTGGCTTTTCCGGCAGGCCTGGGGCCGTTGATCTCGCTCTTGCGATCCGGCGAGATCCGGCCATGAATGGTGTGAATAAGTTTTAATGTTTTTAATGTTTTTAATTCTTAAATATTTTTATAATGATTTTAAATGCATTGTGAGCGGCCCTGAGTCTTCAGAGAGGGGCGGCATACAAATTGAATTAAATAAATAAATAAATCTGCAACATCCATTGTTGAAAAATTCTTAACAACACAGCATTCCTCTTGCCAAGAAAGTCCAGTCCATCCTTCATCAATTCCATTATCTCAGAATTTCTTATATTCATATTCGTTTCAATCTTTTCTGGCAGATCTATATTTTTCAAACCAAGTACTTTCTTTTTCACATCTGACAGCAACAGATCAGGTTCCAATTCATCAAGTTGCAAATGAAGTCCAACTGTTATTTCCTGTGTTTGGCTATTGTCTTGAGTTTCATCATCATTCATTTTAGCCATTATCTATCAACTGCAGGATGAAGGCCTCTTCCACATGTTTCCAACCTATACAGTCCTGAGCTTTCTTTTGCCAATTAGGCCCCCAATACTTGCTGATGTCGTCAATCCATCTTGCTTTAGGTCTCTTTCGTGGACACTTTTTATCAAGTGGGATCCATTCTATGAGTGCCTTGGTCCACCTGTTATCAGTTCTTGCTATGTTGACCAGCCCATTTCTATTTCAATTCTTTTACTCTCTTGGTCTTGAGTTTGCACAACTGTTATTGACCCATCAAATTTTTGTTTATATTTTCAAATAAAACCTGTAAGTTAGAGAACATTCTTTTTAAAAATGCTTCCAATAAAATTTTATCTCCTTTTAGAGACATTTCAGAAACACACTGTTCTTTCTTCAAGGACAAGAGAAGCAGATAAGTCATAGCCCAGGGTCCACAAAGAAAGGTGCCCCCCCCCCCCCAGGGTTAAAGAAAGGGGAGTTTTCCCATCAAAAATTAAGAAATAAATATCAAAGCTCTTTAAAAAAAACTAGAAAGGGCAAAATTTGTAATATAATCCTGTATAAATATAAGTCCAATTGGAAGACTTTCACTGCCAAAAGAAATATATTTTCACGGCAAACCTCCTTATGGCTAAAGTGAAAATAATTTGGAATTTAATAGTAAACAGTGAAAGAACAAAAAAAGTTGTAAAAGTCCAGCAAGGGTTTATAAAATAGGTCAGAAGTCAACTAGTCATAAATCAAGAGATAATAGAGCTTCAAAAATTGCTATTAAAACCCAGACGTCCTTAAGAAAAACTGTTCTGACCTAGGCTTCCTGATATAGTAAAAAAGCACACAATTAGTCCCAACCCCCCTTTTTTTTATTTTAATGGCTGTGAATTCCTTTCATTCACAGGACGTGCTGAATCACCAAGAGTTTATAAATAGTCTGCCACAGTCCTTTGGATAAGGCTGGTAAACACCCACCTTTATCTTCTTTGACACGCTGCCAAAGACCTAATTGGCAATTATCTTGGCAAGGCCACACGGAAACACAGAGTCAAAAACGGAGCTTCAAAGTACAAACCAACACCATCCACAACGTTGCTTCCTGCAAAGGCCCACGTGCCTTTGCTCTTCCTTTATGTCTTATGGGAGGGGACAATCATCTCCAAGCCTTACTCCTGAGTCGTCCCTTTTCTTTTAACTGTTCTTGCCTTCTGGCAGCTATGCGCATGTGCGCACTACGAACAGTCTCCCCCTGTTCCTCTGCTTCTCTGATGTCCGACTCTGGAGGCTCCAGAGTCCGCACAGAACTCCCAGATGGCCCTGGCCCCAACTCTGCCTCCAATGCAGAGCCGTCATCTGAGCCTTCCCCAGACTCCAGAACTGGCCCATGTTCCTCCCCAGCCTCTTCACTGTCTGACTTTGCTGCTAGCTCCGCAGGCTGCTGGTGGACCACAACAAAAACAAACAGCTGAACAGAAAAGGTGGCATGGGCCAGACATTCAATTGCTCCTTACCGAGAATTGAGGCCATCAGAACCCCCTTTTCTCCATAGGTGCAAGATCGTCCGAAGGTTGTCTTGGGTCCTTCCTAGTCTCCCCTTCAAAAAACAGGGAGCAGAGCCACCAAATAATCAGCTTTGGTGGCAAAATCAGCTGTTCGTCTGAATTGCCCGTTGTTCAGTATGCCATCTTAGGGGAGGAGTCACTTGTGTTTTTGATGCTATCCCTCTGTTGATGCAGCCTAGGACTGCATTGGCTATTTTGGCAGCTGCAGCACACTGCTAGATCATACTTAAGTGTTGTTCCACTAGGACAGCTAGATTTGTTTGGCATGACCTGCTTGTAACAAACACATGCTGGCTTCTAATAATCACCTTGTTCATTTCTTGCTGCTCACAAATCTGCTTGATTATCTTTTCCAGGTTATTCCTAGGTATTGGTCTCAAGCTGATTGGTCTGTAGTTTCCTGGATCCACTTTTTCCCCTTTTTGAAGATTGGAACCATATCAGCTCTTTTCCAGTCCTCTGGCAGTTCCCCATGCTCCAGGAGCTCTGAAAGATTTCATTCAGTGGTTCCAAGATCACATCTGCCAACTCCCACAGTTGGCTGTCCCAAACTAGCAGCGCTGAGTTGTTCCATTCCGCAAACCCAAAGCATAATCCCCAGCACAACAAATCAGACAACAAAGAAGGAAGTGGTGAGAAGGGAGGGAGACTCAGGTATAAAACAAGAGACCTAGGAAGCAAACACAGGGTCAGCCATAAAGGTCTCAGATGCCTGTATACTAATACTCAGAGTTTGGGGAACAAATGGGGAGAACGTGAAGTCCTAGTACATGAGGGCAGGTACGATATTGTTGCTATTACTGAAGTTTAGTGGGATGTAACCCATGATTGGAACATACTGCTAGAAGGATATAAATTGTTCAACAGAAACAGAACCAACTCAAAAGGAGGGGGAGGAGTTACATTGTATGTAAAGAATTACTACACCTCTACAGAAATACACAATACTAAGGATGAAAGCATTCTTGAAAGTATTTGGGTGAATATTAGAGGGGAAAATGACATTGCTATAGGTGTGTACATAACTAGAACAGAATACCAGTACATAGCCTGAATCTACAGGGATGGAGTCAGGAAGGCTAAGGCTCAGAATGAACTAACACTTGCAATAAATGCCAAAAATAACAAAAAAAGTTTTCTTTTACTAACTAAGGAACAAGACGAAAGTCAAAGAAATGATTAGTCCACTAATGGGCCAAGATGGCAAGAAGGTGACATGCAACAGGGAGAAAGCATAACTGCTTAATTTCTTCTTTGCTCCTGTCTTTATGCAAAAGCAAAAATAGCCCAACCTGTCAAAAGAGCCTGGTGGCACAGCAGACTAAAGCAGTGTTTCTCTCGGCCTGTCAACCCGCCCGAGCTTGCTGTGCAAAAGAAACGACTCCACACCTTGCGAGAGAGTAGTCTTTACTGACACACACAAGCGACGAGGCGGCAAGAGGAACAAACCGGAACATGAATAAAGTCAGCGCTACGGGTGTTAGCTCCGTAGCGCTATATCTAGGCACTCGTTATAGCGAAACCCAACATCCGGCGAACAAAAGTACACCTGGAAACTCCCCTACCCTCCACAGCTGTTTGGCAGTTCTGCGCCTCTGTTTGTGTCACAGAGGCGCGTCACCCGGGAACATTGACCACCAAGCCTCCCTGCCGTAGCCTCCGCTGTTGTTGGCTTTGTAGTGACCGCCTCCGTTGCGAAGTGTCGCTGTAACCTGACAGCTCTGGCTGCATTCTGGCTCTCTTAACCTTGCGGCTCGACAGTCAGCCCCTCTTCACCAGGACTCAATCTGGAGGATGTAACACAAACAGATTACTTGACAATAAAGGTTAGGTATTACAGCCCCAGCCTCCCTGGGTGGTGACGATGGTAACGTTGAATCAGGCGATCGGCCTGCACATCAGAAGCAACCACCCATGAAGCCTGAGCTAGGGGGTAGCCCTTCCAACTAAGTATTGAAGCTTCCCTCTACGGATTCGAGAATCTAATATTTTGTCGATCTCGTAATGGTCAGCATGGCTCGGTCCTGGGGTTGTAGGGCTAGAACCTGTTCTATCTACCAATATGGGTTTTAAAAGACTGCAATGAAATACGGGGTGTATCCGGCCAAGCAGCCTCGGTAACTGCAACCTTACTGTCACAGGATTGATAACCTGTGTAATAGGAAACGGGCCTATGTATTTTGGACCAAGTTTTCAGCTAGGTAAGTGTAGGCGTAGATATTTGGTAGATAAGAAAACCCAGTCCCCGACTGCAAATGGTTTTGGATTCGCTCGTTTCCTATCTATATATGTTTTGTACTCCTTAGCCGCTCGTCTCAGTGTGTCCTTTACGGTTTGCCATGTTTGCTGGATCCTTCTAGCCCACTCCTGTGGTGTGGTGGGACTTGGCTGTAGCGGCTCGACCTCCGGTATGGCATAGAACTGTTGTCCATACACTATCTGGAAAGGCGACAATCCGGTGCTCCAATGACAGATATTGTTGTACGCTACTTCGGCAAACGGGATAAGAGCTGACTAGTTTGTCTGTTGGTAATTCACGTAACAATGTAAAAACTGCTCCACGACGGCATTAGCTCTTTCGGCTGCCCCGTTGGTGCTGGGGTGAAATGCAGAACTCAAGCCTTGAGTAGTTCCTATACGCTGAAGAAACCTTCTCCAGAACTTCGCCGTGAATTGAACTCCCCTGTCCGATATGATGCGCTTTGGAACTCTGTGTAGCCGATAGATGTGTTTCACGAACAGATCAACTAAACGGCGAGCGGACGGAAGGCCCCGGCAGGGAACAAAATGTGCTTGCTTTGAAAACAAATCCATGACTGTCCATATCACTGTATATCCACTACTTGATGGTAGGTCCACGATAAAGTCCATTGCCAGTTCTTCCCATGGACGGCTTGGGTCTGCTACAGTTTGTAGGAGCCCTAGCGGTTTTTCTGACCAGGATTTAGCGAATGCACAGACAGGACATGTTTTCACGTAATGGTCGATCTCTTTCCACATTCTAGGCCACCAGAATTGGCGTTTTACTAGATGAAGGGTTTTTAGAAACCCGAAATGGCCTGCTATTTTTTCATCATGGCACCGTCGTAACACTGACTGCCTCAGGGGTGGTGGAATGTATATTTGATCACTGAACCAGGCTAGACCATCTCGTAAAGTTAGCGCAGTACGGTTTTGTGCCAGCCAAGTATCTTGTTGAAGCGCGGTTTGCAGTTTGTGTAGGAATAGCAATTCCGTTTGTAATGCGGTGGCTGCCTCGGCGTTGAACGTTGCTGTGGTTGGGATTAAGGGTTCCACCACCTCCTCACATTGACTATGGTACTGCGGCATCCGAGAAAGTGTGTCAGCCACGAAGTTTTTACCCTCTGGAATATGTCGTAGCCAAAAACGAAACCTTCGAAAAAACTGCACCCATCTCAATTGTTTAGGCGACAGATGCCGAGGTGTTTGTAGTACCTCGAGGTTTTTGTGGTCTGTCCAACCTCAAACGGCTTCTCTGCTCCTTCTAACAGATGACGCCACGTGGTGAGAGCCCAATGTACCACAAAGGCTTCTTTTTCCCAGATCGCCCAGCTCCATTCTGTAGCATTGAATTTCTTAGACGTGTAGGCACATGGGCGCAGCTGACCTTGTTGGTCTTTTTGTAGTAATATCGCTCCTACTGCCACATCACTGGCGTCCACCTGCACTGTAAACTCCCACGTTAAGTCCGGATGTTGTAGGACTGGCTCTTGGATAAACAAATGTTTAAGTTGTTCGAAGGCCGTCTGGCATTGGGCAGTCCAAAGTAACTTCTGTGTGGGTTTGGGCCTTTCCCCGACGGTCTTTGTATGCAACAAGTTTGTCAATGGTAGTGCGATGGAAGCGAAGGCTGGAACAAATTGATGATAAAAATTAGCGAAGCCCAAGAAACTTTGAAGTTGTTTCCGGGTTTTGGGGGGTTGCCATTCAACAATCGTCTTAACTTTATGGGGGTCCATCTCTATCCCACCTGCCGATATCCGATAACCCAAATAGTCTATATTTGTTTTATGGAATTCACACTTGGATAATTTTACGAACAGCTTAGCCGCTAACAATTTTTCTAGCACCTGCCGCACCAATGCTGTATGTTCTGTTATATCCTGTGTGTAAATTAGGATGTCATCGAGGTAGACAAGAACGCCTCGGTATAAATGCTCGTGTAACACCTCGTTGATGAGCTGCATAAACACCGCGGGAGCGCCTTGCAGACCAAACAGCATAACTCTATACTGGTAACTGCCCAGGGGACAGTTGAAAGTAGTCTTCCATTCATCCCCCGGCTTTATTCAAACACGGTAATAAGCTTCTCGCAAATCGAGTTTAGTGAAGATTTGTCCAGTAGAAAGTGCTGCCAGCAGATCTTTCATTAGCGGAATCGCGTATAGGGGCTCCACACTCACTCCATTCAACCCCCAAAAATCCACACAAAGGCGTAGCCCTCCGTCTTTTTTCTCACGGAAAAACACTGGTGCCACCATCCTCGCCCTACTGGGCGTAATGAACCCTCGCTTTAAATTTTTGTCTATGTACTGTCGCAACTCAGCTAATTCCGGTTGGGTCATGGAATACATACGAGGTTTAGGGAACTTAGCCCCAGGAAGTAACTCGATGGTGCAGTCGGTGGGTCTATGGGGCGGCAATGCCTCACATTCCTCCTTGTCAAACACGGCTGCAAGATCTTGATAAACGGCTGGATACAACTGTTGTGTTGGCCCCTCCAGCTGTGGTGTTGTCCCCTCCACCGACCCACAACTCTCCTCCTTGGTCCTTGGATGTAAAGCACCTCCCATACGACCTGTGGTCTGTGACACTGACCTCAGTGGGATTCGCAGTTTTAGAAACCCATCCTCCCACCAGATGTGTGGCTGACACCTATCTAACCAGGTAAGACCCAGTATAACGGGCTCTATCATGTGTTCTACCACAATAAACTGGATGGTTTCTTGATGGTCTCCAATCTCCAAGAACATGGTTTCGGTGACCTGTGTTGCCGGAGGCCCCCCCCCCCCAGCAGAGACCCATCCATTTGTTCAAACGTCACCGGGCTTCGTAACGGCCTCACTCGCACCCCCAAAGCTGTTGCCACTGTTCTACGAATGAGGCAGCGTGTACAACCCGTGTCTACTAATGCCCCATACTGGAGACCAGTTGGACACTTACGATTCCAAAGAACCACAGGTATCACAAACGGACATACAGACTCGCTCACCATAGGATCTTCCGGGTCCTCATCATCACTATCTCCAGACACTACAGGAAACTTACTCACAGATGATGCTGAGCTGAACTTTTGCGCCTTCTGAACCTCCTGTTGGTCGGTGGACCCCTGGACGGCTTGTGTCCAGTCTGATAGCCCGACCCGGCCTGCTCCTTGAGTAACAACCCCCATTCTTCCGGGCGGCATTTTGGCCTGGGCACGTGGAACTGGAAGGAGACAATCAGCTGCTCGATGTCCCACTTGGTTGCAACGGAAACACCGGAACGACGGCCGTGGCATCCTAGCAACCGGAATGCCGGCGAGTGGACGGACCGAACGCTGGATCCCTGTGGAGTCGTCTGGAACACCCTCCAACGAGACCTTCCTCTGACTAACAAAAGAATCCGCCCGGGGCCGAAACTCTCAAAGGGAGATGTCCAGCTCTATGGCGGCCTTAAACCAAGCGGACAAGCGTGGCGGCAACCCACGATAGGCGCAAGCCTGCCTCAACTCGCGGTCCAGCCCTTTTCGAAATTGCTGTACCAGCATACGTTCCGGCCAGTCTACCAGCCGACTGGCCAACTTGCGAAAGTTTTGCACATAGTCCTTCGCAGGCGAGCCTTTCTGCCTAAGGGCCACCAGTTCACCCTCCACCACTTGATTGCTGGACTCATCGTCAAACGCCGCCCGCAGAGCTTCCAAAAAACTCCCCACATCCACAAGCTCCCGAGCATGATGCCTATGTAAACCAGCCACCCAGTCTGCGGCATCTCCCGTTAACACCGCCGTTATATCCACGACCATGGCCCATTGCGAAGCATACAGGTGTCCAAAACGATCTAGGTGGTTGATGACCTGACTCAAGAACAGAGCCACGCGATCCGAGCTGCCGTCAAACGTGGCCTGTAACGGAGGGGGGCCCCATTGAGGTGGAGGTTGACCCCATTGAGGCGGCGGCAACAACCAAGGGCCCTGCAGCGGAGGCCATGCAGGCCCGTGGTCAGGCACTCGGCGCCGATCCCCCGTGTCCCTTCTCGCTGGCGGGCAGAGACTATCCCCCTGCCCACGATGGGTTCTCCGCTCTGCCCACACTTCTCTCGTAGGTGGTGGTAGACCCGGAGCCTGGTCCCTTACCGCTCCTCTAGCAGGTCTTAAGTCCCAGGTTTCTTTTTCCCCCCGGCTCGGCTCTTTACGATCTCTTCCTAGCTTGGGGCTTGCCAACCGAAATTTTCCCTCCGGGCTAGACCCTGCCGCTCCGACGTTCTGCCAAGACGTACCCTGCGTTAACTCCGTCCCTGTGGCCCAGGGTTGCCAGGAGGGGGCATCCCTGAAGCTCCCTTCTCCAAACCGATCCCGAAGAGCATCTAGAGCACTTGACCCGGACGAGAGCAACCCCCAATCTGTATCCTCCTTTGTCCAGCGGCGCTCTCTCCATCCTCTGAACGCCGGCCCAACAAGCGAGGACTGCGAGGGCTGGGCTTCCGCTTGTGTAGAACTTGGCCACCACTCTCCCTCACCTGTCTGCTCCGAGGAGCCCAATCCTTTCCCCGCCTCACCAACAGTCACCCCCTTTTCGCGGTCCTCCGGGCGCTGCCACTGCTTGGCGCGCACCATGGGTTGGGCCATCGGGACGCACAACGGGTCTTCCACCTCTCCAAGCACCTCTTCGGCGACGGCCTCACCCAATGTTGGCTCCAGCAGGCCTGCTCCGTCCCTTCCACCATCCAGACTGCCGCACCGCAGAACGAGGGACTAACGGAGAGTCTACGAGTAAGTATGAGGGGGGGTGAGCGCTGACTTTCTCTCGGCCTGTCACCCCGCCCGAGCTTGGTGTGCAAAAGAAACGACTCCACACCTTGCGAGAGAGTAGTCAAAACTCTTTACTGACACACACAAGCGACGAGGTGGCAAGAGGAACAAACCGGAACATGAATAAAGTCAGCGCTACGGGCGTTAGCTCCGTAGCACTATATCTAGGCACTCATTATAGCGAAACCCAACATCCGGCGAACAAAAGTACACCTGGAAACTCCCCTCCCCTCCACAGCTGTTTGGCGGTTCTGTGCCTCTGTTCGCGTCACAGAGGCGCGTCACCCGGGAACATTGACCGCCAAGCCTCCCTGCCATAGCCTCCGCCGTTGTTGGCTTTGTAGTGACTGCCTCCATTGCGAAGTGTCGCTGTAACCTGACAGCTCTGGCTGCATTCTGGCTCTCTTAACGTCCGTCTCTCCCGGGAATGATGGCGAGCCCATTTGCGTCTTGACAGTTATTAACATTCAGCTGCCTGCAATTACTGCAAGTTCTAATCTCACCAGGCTCAAGGTTGACTCAGCCTTCCATCCTTTCTAAGGTAGGTAAAATGAGGACCCAGATTGTGGGGGCAATAAGCTGACTTTGTATAAATATACAAAAGTATGAAGGCTATTGCTTAACGCATTGTAAGCCGCCCTGAGTCTCCGGAGAAGGGCGGCATACAAATCAAATTAAAAAATAAAAATAAAAAACCAGCACTGTGAGAGACAGAACAGGAATGCAGGTCAAAATAGGCACAGAACTGGTAATAGAATACCTATCCACATTAGACGAGTTCAAATTGCCAGGACCAGATGGTTTACATCCCAGGGTTCTGAAGGAGCTGGCAGATGTGATCTTGAAATCTTTCAGAGCTCCTGGAACATGGGGAACTGCCAGAGGACTGGAAAAGAGCTGATATGGTTCCAATCTTCAAAAAGGGGGGAAAGTGTTTTAGTTTTAGTTTCAAACCCTTTGGTTGAGCCATGCTAGATGTTTTCCAAACACATTCTTCCCAGTCCTTGTGAGGTGCAGCCCATCCCCTGCCAGAAGCCCTTTCTGTAAGTAATGTAAACCTAGAAATCCAAAGTTCTCTTGATGGCACCATTCCTTGAGCCAGTGGTTTACTTCAAGAATCCTCCGTTCCCTCATACCTATCTGCTCATAGTCTCTTGACATTGCTCTCAGGCTCTTTGTTGTATCGTTCATCCCCACTTGAAAGAGGAGAAAGTGATGATAATCTGTGGGCTTGATTATTTTGGTAAACCTCTCTGTCACATGTTTGATTTTTGTTCCTGGGAGACAACATACTTCCTTCAATAAATTGTCTGGTGTACAAATTGCTGATTCTGTTTCTCTAGGTGAGTTTCCTATCACCAACACATTCTTTTTTTCTTCTCGGGGAAGTCTGAGCTATTTTTCTTCCTGTCACTGGAACACTTGATGAAGTCCATTTTCCAGATTTCTGCATGTTTTCTTCCAAGGGGAGGATATGAAATTGCTCAGCAATAGCAAGACTGGACTGGACAGCAGAGACAGTTTTCTTGATTTTTTTTGTCCTCTGAGTGACATGCTGCCATTGGTCTACCTCCAGGGGTTCATTTTTCCTGGTAGTTGTTTGTTTCTTACTGTGTTCAGTTTGGATACAGACTGTATCAAACTGTATATATTTGGATACAGACAAGGTCCTTGCTTCCTCCTCCTTTATGTTCCTACCCATAGCAACTTAGATCTCAAAGCTCACAAATATAGGGTCTTGATGGAAGTAACCAGTTCTTGTCTGTATTCTGTTTGTCCTCCTACAATTACTTGTGGTGGAGGTGGATGCTGGGAGTGCAAGGTGCTGGGGGAGCTCTTTGACTAGCAATGAATGGTGAAAGACTGGATGCACTTTCATAGAGGGAGGTAATTGCAAGTGAAATGCTATGGGGTTGATTTGTCAGATGACCTTGAAGGGTCCCACAAATATTGCATCTAGTTTCTTAGATGGTCTTGTAGAGATCAAAACTTGGTAGAGAGCCAGACTTCATCTCCTTCAACTATGGTTGGCCCTTCCTGTCGATGGGCGTCTGTAGTCTTCTTGGATGGCTGCTTCACCTGTTCTAGCTGCTGTTTCAACAATGTTTGGGCAGCAAACTGTTGTTGTAAAAAAAATCCACAGCTCCTGGAAGGGAGTGCTTAATCGGGTTCTCTGGCAAAACTCTGGGATGTGTGCTATACACAGTTTGGAAGGGAGTCATGGCAATTGATGTGTGGATAATTATTATATGAAAATTCTGCCAATGGGAGTTCTAATCTCACCAGGCTCAAGGTTGACTCAGCCTTCCATCCTTTCTAAGGTGGGTAAAATGAGAACCCAGTTTGTGGGGGCAATAAGCTGACTTTGTATAAAATATACAAAAGTATGAAGGCTATTGCTTAATGCATTGTAAGCCGCCCTGAGTCTCCGGAGAAGGGCAGCATATAAATAAAAAAATTTTTTTTAAAAAAATGAAGGTCAATTGTTTTGGCTGTAGGTGCAGTAGCATCTTAAGTACTGCTGCAGGAGTTGGTTAGTTTTTTCAGCCTTGACATTGATAAGGTGATTATTTATTTATTTATTGAATTTATTTGCCATCCATCTTATAGCAAACAACTGTGGGTGGCTTCCAGCATTAAAACCTAACAAATATCTTTAAGAGAGTAAAAGTAAAAAGTAAAAGTAGAAATTCCAATCAAGATATAGTTATAAGATGGGGAACAGGATGTGTGGGGTGGGAGGTGGGATTGCCTTGTAATTCAACAATCACCTCCAATGTGATGTTCCCCTGTTTAGGGTCCCAGAGCCAGGTCTTCAGGCTCCTGTGCAAGGGAAGAAGGGTGGGAGGCAATCACCTCAGGGGGTAATATGTTCCATAGGGTAGGAGCCACAGCAGAGAAGGGCCTTCTGGACCCCACCAGGCAGAATTCCTTGACTGACGCAGCCCACAGCATGCCTCCTCTGCCGGCATGGGTGGGGTGGGCCAGTCCTAGTAGGGTGAGACAGTTCCTTGCAGGGCTTTAAAGGTAATAGCTAACACCTTGAATTGCACCCAGAAGCAGACTGGCAGCCAGTGCAGCTCGCGGAGCAGCAGTCCAATATGGGTCATCCTAGGGACCCCAAGAACGTGCTGCCACACTCTGCACTAATTGAAGCTTCTGATGCTCTTCAAGGGTGGCCCCCATGTAGAACGCATTGCAGTAATCCAGATGTGAAACGACCAGAGATTATTATTACTATTATGGTCAGCCAGATGTTCAGACTGCATTTGGCATTTTTATCCACCTATCGAATCCTTCCCAATGACCTGGGATAGGCAGATTTGAATGCTTAATGATGTTAGAGGTATTGTTGTAGGATGTAAGCTGTTCTGAGTAAAGCTGTCTTTTGCAATTGACTGATGGTGAATTTGTCAATGCCAACAGTGTTCAAGTGGTGCTCCAGTTGTTCCAGGATTGCACCCAAGGTACTTATTATTATTGATACTACCTTTGCTTTCTTTTGCCACAGGTCTGTTTCTATTTGCAGGTCTTCGTATATCAAATTTATTTGCTGCCCATCTCACAGTTCAGGGCAAGTCTGAGCAGCTGATGGGCTGAAGAGAAGCTAACTTGGACATTCAAAAGTTGGAACAATGCCCTCCAGAACCTGGAAGCAAATTGACTTCCTCTGTTGAACACTAGTCTCAACACCATGCCTCTATTGCAAAAGATATAACACCCCTCCCCCCCAAGAGTTGTTTCTTTGGCAGTGGGCAACCCCTTACAAGGGATAAAGTGAGTTATTTTGGTAAAAAGTTCCACCATGACTAATATGGATATGTAGCCATGGACTGGGGGTAAGTCAGTAATAAAATCCAGAGAGACTGTATGCCAAAGAGTGGGGAGTGTGTTTTCTACAGAAAAATTATACCTGATTTTGCTCACAAAGTCAAACCCCTTACCCAACTGACAAAGAAAGGGGTTTATTTTATTTTATTTTATTTTATTTTATTTTATTTTATTTCCAATTTCTATACCGCCCTTCTCCCTGAGGACTCAGGGCGGTGTACAGCCAGAAATAAAAACATGAAATATAAATATTAAGACAATTAAAATATATATAAATTTGGCTACAAAATTTAAAACTCACAAACCAATTAAAATATTTAAAATTTCTTCTTAAGCCAGCCCGGCTTGTTGGAAAAAATGTGTTTTGAGGGCACGGCGGAAGGCACTGAGGTCATGAATTCTCCTTATCTCCGGGGGCAACTGGTACCAGAGAGTGGGTGCCCCCACAGAGAAGGCTCTCCCCCTGGGGGTCACCAGCCTACATTGTTTGGCTGATGGCACCCTGAGGAGGCCCTCTCTGTGGGAGCGCACGGGTCGATGGGAGGTCATCAGTGACAGCAGGCGGTCTCGGAGATAACTAGGCCCTATGCCATGGAGCGCTTTAAAGGTGATCACCAACACCTTGAAGCGCACCCGGAAGACCACTGGAAGCCAGTGCAGCTCGCGCAGGAGCGGTGTTATGTGGGAGTGCCACGCAGCTCCTGTAATTACCCCCGTGGCCGCATTCTGGACCAGTTGGAGCCTCCGGGTCCTCTTCAAGGGGAGCCCCATGTAGAGAGTGTTACAGTAGTCTAGGCGAGAGGTGACAAGGGCGTGAGTGACTGTGCACAGGGAATCCCAATCAAGAAAGGGCCGCAACTGGCGAATCAGGCGAACCTGACAAAAGGTCCCCCTGGCTACAGCCGTCAGATGTTCCTCCAAAGACAGCTGCCTATCCAGGAGGACTCCCAGATTGCGAGCCCTTTCTGCGGGGGCCAAAGACTCGCCCCCGATAGTCAGTGATGGAGTCAACTGACTCTATCGGGATGCCGGGAACCACAGCCACTCCGTCTTGGACGGGTTGAGCTTGAGTTTGTTTCTCCCCATCCAGATCCGCATGGCTTCCAGGCACTGGGACATCACTTCAAGGGCATCATTGGGGTGGCCTGGGGTGGAGATGTACAGCTGGGTGTCATCAGCGTACTGATGGTATCTCACCCCAAAGCCACGGATGATCTCACCCAGCGGCTTCACATAAATGTTGAACAAAAGGGGCGAGAGGACCGACCCCTGTGGCACTCCACAAACGAGAGGCCTCGAGGTCGACCTCTGCCCCCCTGTCAACACAAACTGCGACCGGTCGGAGAGAAAGGAGGAGAACCACTGTAATACAGTGCCCCCCATCCCCAGCTCTTCCAGCCGGTGCAGCATGATACCATGGTCGATGGTATCAAAAGCCGCTGAGAGATCTAATAGGGCTAGGACAGAGGAGCATCCCTTGTCCCGAGCCCTCCAGAGATCATCAACCAATGCGACCAATGCCGTCTCCGTGCTGTGCCCAGACCTGAAACCCGACTGGAACGGATCCAGATAAGATGTTTCCTCCAGGAATTGTGGAAACTGTTGCGCAACCACACTCTCAACAACCTTCACAATAAAGCGGAGGTTGGAGACAGGACGATAGTTAGCTAATACTGCCGGGTCCAGGGAAGGCTTCTTGAGGAGAGGCCTCACCACCGCCTCTTTCAAGGCGGCAGGGAAGTGACCCTCACTCAAAGAAGCGTTGATAATACCCTGGAGCCAGCCTCGTGTAACCTCCCGGGAGGCCAGTACCAACCAGGAGGGACACGGGTCCAGTAAACATGTGGCCGCACTAAGTCTCCCCAAAATCCTGTCCACATCATCAGGAGTCACAGAGTCAAACTCTTCCCAGGTAACATTCTCAAGACTATTCCTTGTCACCCTGCCCAAGTTAAGTTTGCTTGGACTTCTACACACTAGAAAGCATTCAGTTAAAGCATCTTTTTGGCCTGACAACCCCATCTTCAGCATCTGGATCCATCAAAGAGGTTTGTAGTTCACACAGATGCCTCTGATGTTGCCATTGGAGCTGCTGTTCTTCAGGAATGTAAGGTGGGGGAGGGAACGGTCTGTTGTCCTGTGCCATTTTCTCACCATTGTTAACTGTCCCAGAACGGAACCATGATATTTTTAACAAGGAATTCTTGGTGGTGAAATATGTGTTCCAACAGTGGAGGCACTTCCTAGAAAACGGGTGTCAAACTTGATCGTATCACGGGCCGGATCGTGACGTAATTGCGATGTTTTTTGCCTTTGTGAGCCGGGGTGGGGGTGGATTGCAGGTGACGTATCCAGCCCATGGGTCACCAGTTTGATGGGCCTGTCCTAAAAGGTGCACATTTCCCCATAGAAGTCAACACAGAGCATAAGAACCTGCTCGTGTTGCAACAGACTAAGACAAATTAGATTGCATCAATTCGTCTCGCACTTTGATTTCTTCATTCATTATACAGGCCCAAAGAATTTACTGCCAGATACCTTGTTGTGTAAACCAGACTTTTCTCAAGTTCAACACACCCCAGTCATGGCAAACGTTTTGCAGCCTTCTCATTTTCAGCCAACACTGCATACACCACCCTCTGGAAAGTTGGTAGCAATTCAACTGCACCAGGAGTTACTCACTACAATCAAGGTAGAGCAAATTCTAGACCACTTCTCCCAGGCCCGAATGGATGGGCTCAAGGAAGCCCCTGCAGGTACCATATCCCTGTTTGTGGTGGAGTGAGGACCATTGAAACACAAGGGCAGAATAGTAACTCCTCCTTTGCAGGGAACAGGTTTTACAACTTTGCCATGACAACCAGCCGTCAGGGCATGGGGGAGTGTTCAAAACTCTACACAGAACCTTAAGAGACTTTTGGTGGCCTAAAATGACAGCAGACCTCAAGAACTATGTGGCCTCTTGCCACACATGCAGGAGGGCCGAGTCCCTCCATCACAAACTGGCAGGACTCTTGCAACCTCTTCTCATACACACACCTGCCCATAGCATACAGTCACTCTGGACTTCATTACCGATTTACCCCTGGTCTATTTACATCTATTTTGGTGGTGGTAGATCTTTTCACCAAGATGGGTCATTTTATACCCTGGAAGGGTTCCTGGACTGATTCTACTCGTTGTTGGGGTTTTTCAGAGCTCAATGCTCTCCCTTGTCCTGTTTAACATCTACATGAGGGCTCATTTACAGGGCTCATTTCATACTCTGTAATGCCAGAGACACAGCTCAGCTTTTCCTAGACCCATGATGTTGAACCTATGGCACGTGTGTCACAGGTGGCATGCGTAGCCATATCAGTAGGCATGCGAGCTCAGCTCCGGCATGCATGCATGCGCTGGCCAGCTGATTTTCGGACCTTCTGGGCTCAGCAGAAGTAGGGAGGCTGTTTCCTATCTCCGGAGGACCTTGGGGGGTGGTGGAGAAGGCCCGTTTTTTGCTCTCCCCAGCCCCCAGAGCCCTTATAGGAGTCTGGGGAGGGTGAAAACGGTCTTCCCCACCCCCCTGGCGGCCAAAAACGGCCCGTTTGCCAACTTCTGGTCCCACCATCCATTTTTGCCCTCTCCAGACTCCTAGAAAGGCTCTGGAGGCTGGGGAGAGCAAAAAACGGGCCTACCATGCCATCGCGTGCCAGGACCGTGGGGAGCGTGGGGGGGTCACATGCACATGCACAGGGGCAGGGCGCATAGAATTATGGGTGTGGGCACGCACACGGGCGACCCCCCCCGCTCCTGGCACACGATGGCAAAAAGGTTAGCCATCACTGTCCTAGACCATGTCTTTCACTACCATGGCATGGTCTCAAAATTAATTTCAAGACAGAGACTCACAGTTCCAACCCAAATTTTGGAAGACATTATTCCAGCTCTTGCATGTCAAAGGCAGTCTCTCTTCAGCCCACCACCCTGCCATGAATGGCGAGGCAGAGAAAACTAACCAGCTTCTCCAGCAATACTTAAGGTATTACTTAAAACTGGCCATCATTTTTGCCCTTGGCAGAGTTTTCTTATAACAATTCTCTCCACACATCAATTTCAATGACTCCTTTTCAACCCCTGTATGGAACTCACCCAAGGGTATTACCAGACAACCCCAGAGAAGAATCCTCAGTCCCAGGATCTGCTGACTTTTTACAGGAGCAACTTGCTGCCCAAGCCCTTTTGAAGCAGCAACTTGAAGAAGCAAAACAGCCTTACAAGAAGGCTGTGGACACCCACTGGCAGGAGGGGCCACTAATAGCTGTAGGCAACAATGTCTGGCTTTCCACCAAGTTCTTGGCACCCTCAAGACCTTAAAAGAAGCTGGATGCTACATTTGTGGGACCATTTAAGGTCCTCTGACATATCAAGCCAGTTGCCTTTCAACTCCAATTGCCTCCATCTATGAAAGTACATCCAGTCTTTCATCACTCCTTGCTGTCTAAAGATGCCCCCCAGCACTCTGTGATCCCGGCACCACCACTCCCACACTACCTGTAATTGTGGAGGGAGAACCAGAATATAAAGTAGAAGAAATCCTAGACTTTAGACACTGAGGCAAAGGCATTCAATACTTGACTCATTGGAAAAGCTACCCTGTCTTTGACCGCTCCTGGGAAAACACATGGTATGTTCATGCCCCTAATGAGATTGTACAGATTGCGAAGATCCAACTTGGTAAAAAAGCATGTGCTTTGCAACCAATCCAGAAAGTCTAATATGAGAAGCAGTGGGTAATTGTCCCTCGCTGTCACAGCATTAAGGGACTTGTAGTCATGAACAGTCCTCAGAGAGACTTCACCATTTTGGTTAGTGGTGCCTGGGTCTTGCTTCTTGGGCACAAACAGTTGAAGCTGGGGATTTTGAAGGTTTAATGAAGACTTTCTGCAGGTTAGAGTCCAGATACTGCTGCAAAAGTGATAGTTCTTTAGCTGACATGGGATACTGCCTCTTAGCAGGTATTTTAGCTCCTGGGATCAGGTCTATAGCACAGTTGTAGTCTCTATGTGGAGGAAGGACTGCTGCTTCTTCCTCCCCAAATACATCTGCAAAATCTGCATACTTGCTGGGTAGCTTGACATTTCCCTCCTTGGGGCTTAGTGCTGGCTGGTGTAAATGATTTGCTGTCTGGGCATGGTGAGGATGGGAAGCCATGGCGGAAGACAGAGTTCCTTCCCTCTCAATCTATCATGGAGTTGTGAAGCTTTATCCACTCTGATCCCAATACGATCCGGAAAGTAGAGGTGGTTTGTGACATACAGGGTTAACAGCTTGGTATGTTGGGTGATAGTTTGCAGAGGGGTTGTGGCATGTGTAATCTGACCTGCTTTCAAAGGCTGGCCATCTATTGTTTTAACTTGCATCAGAGTGCTGAAAGTGACTGTTGAGATGTGTAATGCTTTAACCATTGGGATTGTACTTTGAAACAGCTATTCAGGGAACTAACAAATAGAGATGCAACCCTGGACTTAATTTTAAGTAGTGCCCAATTTTATTTTCAAAAATTCAAACAAATTGTTTCAGAACAGTAATCATAATGCTATAACCAATATCCATGCAAGTGGATGCTTACTAGGAAAGTTGAGCATGCTGACATTTTATTTCAGAAGGACAAACTTTCCAAAAAAGAAAAGGGAAAAAGATGAAAGGGACTATCAACAAGGTTGGAGTTTTTTTCCCCATAATGCTTGGAGATCTCAACTAGTGTGTGTACCTCAGATCAGGAAAAATGCCACAAAGTCCATGAAGACTCTTAACATCAAAGATGAGATGAGAATCACAGCTGAACAGAAACAGATGACATTAAAGGCCAGAAGGGTTCCTTTGAGAGGAAAGGGAAGAGAGAGGAAGACTTTTTAACCAAATTAGGGGCACAACATAACTGTAGAATATGCCAGAAAATATAGAAACAGTCTGTAAGAAGTTACAAAAAATAATATGCAAGGAGCTCATGGCAAAGAACATCAAGACAAACATTGGACACAAGGTTATTAAATACAGTGCATTCAGAAAGTATTCAGACCCCCTTCACTTTTGTCAATTTTGTTAATGGTGCAGCCTGATTCTAGAGTTTTTGAAATTCTTTTTTTTTTCTCAATCTACACTCAGTACCCCATAATGACAAAGTGAAAACAGAGTTTTAGAAAACTCTGTAGATTTATTAAAAAGAAAAAACTGAAATATCACATTGGCATAAGTATTCAGACCCTTTGCAACAACACTTGAAATTTAGCTGAGTTGCCTCCATTTCTCTTGATTATGGCCAACATGTTTCTACACCTTGATTGGGGTTCACCTGTGGTAAATTAAATTGGACATGATTTGGAAAGGCACACACCTCTCTATAGAAGGCATAACAGCTGACAATGCATACTGTAGCAGCCACGAGGACAAAGGAACTGCAGCAGTGGTGAGTTTCAACCAGTGTTACCATCTGTTCGCTTAATGCACGCGCTTCGTGTGAGCTTCGGGCCAAACCGGGTCGAACTGGTAGAAACCCACCACTGAACTGCACCCACCACTGAACTGCAGAGCTCAGAGACTGGATTATTGCAAGGCACAGATCTGGGAAAGGCTACAATAAAATTTCTGCTGCACTGAAGGTTCCCAGATCTGTGCCTTGCACTGAAGAAACCTTCAGTGCAGAGTGCACAGTGTGGCCTCCATAATTCTCAAATGGAAGAAGTTTGGCACAACTAGGACTCTTCCAAAGGCTGGTCACCCAAACTGAGCAATCGGGGGAGAAGGCCCTTAGTAAGAGAGGTGACCAAGAACCCAATGGTCACTCTGACTGAGCTCCAGAGATCCTGTGTGGAGATGGGACAAAGTTCCAGAAGCATCACTGCAGTCCTCCACTGATCTGGGCTTTATGGCAGAGTGGCTAGACGGAAGCCTCTCCTCAGTGCAAAACACATGAAAGCCTGCTTGGACTTTGCAAAAAAAAATTAGAATAGAATAGGAATAGAATAGAATAGAATAGAATAGAATAGAATAGAATAGAATAGAATAGAATAGAATAGAATAGAATAGAATAGAATAGAATAGAATTCTTTATTGGTCAAGTGTGACTGGACACACAAGGAATTTGTCATTGGTGCATATGCTCTCAGTGTACATAAAAAGACAAGATACATTCATCAAGAATCATAAGGTACAAGGTGAAAGATTTATATGATCTGAAGAGAAACCAGAGGGGGCAGGGCCAGCTGTCAAGCTGAACAGGTGTGCGAAACAGCTCTCCATGGATCACAGCTGCTTCCAGCCGTCCGGTAGGCTCTTTGGAGTCGCAGGTCCCTCGGAGGGGGACTGGAAGAGTGGGGTGTTCTGCTACCCGAATCACTAGACGGTGGTCTGGGCATGGAAGACAAGAGAAGCCTCAGAGAGATCCGACAGGGAAGAAGACAGCCTGCAATATCAGCCGTGAGGAGCTGACAGCTGGACGAGATTGGCGGTGAAGCAGCCGGACAACAGAGCGATAAATCCTGGTGGCAATCAGTTTTGATGACTTTAAGTGAGTGATTTCAGGGGAAAGACCTCCCTGAGAAGATTTTTGGTAGCGGAAGAAAGGAGAGAAGGGGTCCCAGGCAGAAGGAGGGTGGAAGGCTTTCCCTCTCCGTGAAATAAAGCAGCAAGAAAGAGTGTGGGTGAACAAGGGAGAGCTGTACTAATGGAAAATGACTGTTTGGATAAATTAAAGAGAATCAGGGCAGAATTCCAGAAGATGGCACAAAAGTAGATTGTTACAAATTTGGAAACTAAAAAGAGCTGACTAAGAGGTGGAAGCTGACATTTTGAACAGTGACAGAGTTTCTGTTAACACGTAAAAAGAGACGAGAGGGACATCTGCTGGTCGAAGAGAAGATTGACATCTGCAAAAACTGAGAATTGGAAGAGAAAAGGAAAAACTTTGTCTTTGAAAGAGTAACTGTGCCTGTACTGTATATATCCAATATATCTCCAATAAGATATATTGGAGACTCCGACATATAAAGAAGTAAGATATTTGTAGAAGCAAGAAAGAGAACTTTTGAGGACAGAAAATAATAAATAGTAAATTGCTTTACTAAAAAGACAATAGATATCTAGTGATATTCATATTAACGTATATCTATACTTATATGTTTAAGTGATTGTCATTATTAAGTGTTAGTATTAATTTTTTTTATTATAGTAGGATATAGACACCTAAGACTATAAGAACCTCCGCTGACCTCTACTATATTACATTAGCCTTATAGATTCTGAGATAATACAGATAACGTATTGGAGCAGTGGAGGGAGATATAAGGGGAAAGGAAGTGGGAGTGTTGGTTTAAGAGGTTGTTAAGGATGACAAGTATTACAAATTTAACAAGGATTGGGACAGGGAAGAAGCAGATAGTCCAGTCCACATCGGCAATTTCGAGTCCTTCTGGTCAAAGATCCATCGAGGAAACGATGCAAAGAGAAAGATCCAACTCGCTTAAAGACTTACAAGTCATGCTGCAATCAATGCAGGAAGCTATGACAAAAAAATCATTAGGACTTGAAAAAAGAGATAGGAAAAATAAGAAGTGATACAGATACTTAAGATACTTAAAGAAAAGGTGCAATCGATGGATGGAAAATTTGAAACCTTCCAACAACAAATGATGAAAAATGAACAAAAACTTCAACAGATGGAAGAGAGAATGGGGAGAGAGGAAAAAAGAGTGGATGAAATGAATGAGAAGTTAATCCAAGCAAACAAAGAACTCGAGACGATCGTTATTTTTCTGGAATCAGAAAAAGCTGCACACTATCTATGCTTTCAAAATAGAAGAAAAAGGAGAAGACTTACCAGAGACGATGGCAGAGTTATTAGCGAAGGCTCTTGGAATTGGAAAGGAAGAGATGCTGATTGAAATGGACGAGATTTACACAATTCATACTAATTATGCAAGACAACTCAACCTACCAAAGAGGTCCACGTTAGATTTGTTAAAAAGTCAATTCGAGACGAAATTCTCCATAGAACTAGAGACAATCCTATAGAACATAGAGGAAGACAACTGGTAGTGCTTAAGCAAGTGCCGAGAAGAGTGAGAGAACTAAGAAGGCCATATCAATTTTTGACCTCAAAATTGGCCAGACATAACATTAATTTTAGATGGTTAACGCCAGAGGGGATAATGATTTCATGGCAGGAAAAAAGATTTAGAGTAGATACCGTAGACAAAGCAGAGGAATTCTACAATAGGAATTTTGGTAGTGAGGAAGAAATAGAAGAGAGAGAAGTAAGAGAAGAAGGTGGTCCAAGACCAACAGCCACAGAAGATAAAGAAGTGCAGATTAGAGAGAGGGATAGTGGGAAAGGAGGAAACATGGAAAATAATGAGGGAAGATTCAAGGAACCAAGAGAAAACAGATCAACAAGGACGACAAGATCTAGATACAAGTAGAGAAATGCAGGAAGAGATTAAGATCCTATCCTTGAATATTAATGGATTGAATTCCCCTCCAAAAAGGAAAGTTGATAGAAAACTAGATTACAATAAAGCAATAAAGTAAGAAAAGGAATTAGAAGAGTACTACCCAAAGCATTTTTTTTAAAACGGTAGAGGAGTTGAATATCCAGGTTAGTTGGAGAGAGAGAAATCAAGGGGAAAATCAGTATACATACTATTCGAACAGACACAAATCGTGGTCCAGAATTGATACGGTTTGGATGTTGACAGAGCTAAACTCGGAAGTGGAGGAAATGGAAATTGAGACTAACCTCTGGGCAAACCACAACCCAATGAGAATTAGGTGGAAGGGACAAAAGAAAAGGACAAGATGGACCCTAAAAAGATCAATTCTATAGCATGAAGAATTTAGACTGAAGATGGAAGAACAAATGTGTCTGTTCTTTCAAGAAAACAAAAAAAGATACAAATCTACAAAACCTATGGGATACTGCAAAGGCCTTTATGAGAGGCATTGTGATTGCTTATATGGCAAAAGAAAACAAAAAGAAGAAACAGTGACAGAAAAATTTAGAGGAGGAATTCAGGAAGTTAGACTACAAAAAGAGCCCCAAAGAGGAGACCTTAAACAACAAATGGAACTAATTAAGCACAAGTTGAATATTCTCGAAAAGGAAGATTTAGCACAACAAAGAAAGTGGAGCAACCAAAATATTTTCAAAAATGCAAATAAGCCAGGGAGATGGTTAGCATATAAATTGAAAAAACAGAAAGAAAAAAGGTGGATTAGTAAATTACAAAACGAGGAGGAAAATATATCTTATCAAAACGAAGAGAAGAAAAATATAATCCATGATTTTTATAAGAAACTATACAAGGATGATGAATGTAATATCAAAGAAAAAACACTGCAAAGTTTCAAGAGAGCTGAATTACCCAAAGTCCCAAAAGATATTTAAAATATGTTGAATGAAGATATAAGAATGTCAGAACTAATAGAGGCAATTAAAAAACAGAAAAATAACAAAACGCCAGGTCCCGACGGGTTACCACCATAACTATAGAAAGAATTGCAAGACTCTTTAGGTGAAATATTAATTGAGGTATTCAATGCAGTACTAAGAGAAGCAAAAGCACCGGCATCATGGGCGGAGGCAAATATTACATTGATCCCAAAGGAGAATACTGACTTAACACTAATAAAAAATTACAGGCCTATATCACTGTTGAACTCGGACTATAAAATATTCATGGCAATAATGGCTGAAAGACTTAAAATATGAATTAATGAATTTATTCACGTTGATCAAAATGGTTTTCTGCCAAAAAGGCAAATAAGAAACAATATGAGGACAATATTGGACGTATTAGAATATTACGAAGTGTATAGTGAGATACCAGTGGCATTGATATTTTTAGACACTCAAAAGGCTTCTGATAATGTTAATTATCTCTGGAACCAGTTGCCCCCGGAGATAAGGAGAATTCATGACCTCAGTGCCTTCCGCCGTGCCCTCAAAACACATTTTTTCCAGCAAGCCGGGCTGGCTTAAGAAGAAATTTTAAAGATTTTAATTGGTTTGTTAGTTTTAAATTTTGGAGCCAAATCTCTTATTTTAATTGTTTTTAATATTTGTATTTCATGTTTTTATTTCTGGCTGTACACCGCCCTGAGTCCTCAGGGAGAAGGGCGGTATATAAATTGGAAATAAAATTTAAACAAAATAAAAAAATTGGGATTTTATGTTGAGACAGTTAAAATATATGGAATTCGGCAAAAATTTTATAAACGTGTTTAAGGCAATTTACTCCAACCAAGAGGCTAGAGTTATAGTAAATGGGGAAGCAACATAAAGTCTTAAAATCCAGAAAGGTACGAGACAAGGGTGCCCATTATTACCATTACTGTTCATATTAACCTTAGAGGTATTAATGAGAATTCGGAAGGACAAACAAATTAAGGGATTGGAAATCAAGAAAGAAGTTTATAAACTGCAAGCTTTTGCAGATGATCTTGTATTTATTATAGAAGAGCCACTAAAATTGGGTTTGAGGTTTATGGAAGTACTGGGAGAATATGGGGAAGTAGCAGGATTGAAGGTAAATAAGGAGAAAAACAAAATGATAGTTAAAAGCATGTCCAAAATACAGCAAAAGGAATTGACTGAGAGAATAAGCTTTCAAATAGCGAAAAAGGTGAAATATTTAGGAATACAGCTGATGGCAAGATGTATAACAATTAAAACAATTTGAAAGAGGTCAGGTGTCTGCCAGGTGCTACTGCCAGCAGAGACAAGAGTCGTATCCTTAAGATAGTCAAGAATGCCAGTAAAGACTGATGTCGATGCTATTATACATCTTGGCACAAATGATTTGTCCCAAAAGGATGTACTTTCTGTGCAGAATGATTTCCAGAGCTTGGGGTATGAATTTAGTAGTATAGGTTGTAGGCTTATCTGTTCAGAGGTTTTACCGGTATATAAGGAACAGAAAGGGAAAGGCCAGCATGTAGCGGAGTTTAATGTGTGGCTAAAGGAGTGGTGTAAAAGGGAAGGCTTTGGTTTTATTAGTCATGATGTCTGCAACTGGTCCAATGAAAAACTGTACGAAAAAGATGGATTGCATCCATCAAAGAAAGGGACTGAGTTACTTAGCAATAAACTCAGATTTTCTGGATGAACATTTAAACTGAACAGTGGGGAAAGAGAATTAATTGATACAGAACATTTCTGTCCCCAGCAATCTAAAATTAATATGGTTATCAGTCCATGTAACATAGATGTCTGTGCAGGTAAGATTATCAGCCCTACTGTCAAGCAAAACCAAGCATTTAATAGTGAGTGCCATACCATGTGCATTAATCAAACAGGTGGCAAGAAAGTAGGGGCAGTCAGGCACAACACAGGCTATGTAGACAGTAAACACAGGGTCAATCAAAATGGACTCAAATGTCTATACACCAATGCACAGAGTATGAGGAATAAACAGGGTAAATTAGAAATTCAAGTAAATGAGGGCAGATATGATATTGTTGCCATAACGGAAACTTGGTGGGATGAAACCCACAAATGGAACATACAGCTAGAGGGATATAAATTATTTAAAAGAAATAAACCAAATAAAAGAGGAGGTGGAGTTGCACTATATATAGGAAATAACTACATCTCTACAGAAATAGAGCACAACAATGATGAAAATTAGCTTGAATGCATTTGGGTCAATATTAAAGGGGGGGGAATGACATTGCCATAGGTCTATACTATAGGCCACCCAACCAAACAGAGAAAGTAGATGAACTTTTTGCTAGTCAGCTAACTAAGGTATGTAGGAAGCACATCACAATAGTAATGGGGGATTTTAACTACCCTGACATCAACTGGGAGACAAACTCTGCACCAAGTGGAAGATCCAACAGGTTCCTAACAAACCTAGCAGACAACTTTGTTTCCCAAAAAGTAGAGAAGGGAACAAGGGGATCAGCCATATTGGACTTAATTCTCACTAACAGAGATGAAATGATAGAAGGTGTTGAAGCTACAGGAACCTTGGGGGAAAGTGATCACGCAATATTGGAATTCAACATTATGCAAAAGTAGTAGAACAAAGTCAAACTAGAGTCTTGGACTTTAAGAGAGCTAATTTCAATAAACTTAGAGCATGAGAAGGATTCCATGGATGAGAATCCTCAAGGGGAAAACAACTGTGGAAATTTTGAAAAGTGAGATTATAAAAGCCCAGTCTAGCACAATACCAATGAAGAAGAAAAATAATAGCTTTCAAAAGAAACCAGCATGGCTGCATAAAGAACTCTCTGACAAGTTGAAAGACAAAAAGGATAAGTATAAAAAGTGGAAAGAGAGGCAAATAACTAAAGCAGAATATCAGCAAATAGCCTGAGCCTGTAAAGATGAAGTGAGGAAAGCTAAGGCTCACAATGAACAAAGGCTTGCGACAAAAGTAAAAAATAACAAAAAAGCTGCTTCCAACATGTTAAAAACAAGAAAAAAATCAAGGAAACAATTGGTCCATTGCTGGGAGAAAGTGGCAAGAAGGTGACAAGCAACAGGGAGAAAGCAGAACTACTTAACTTGCTTTTTGCATCTGTCTTTACACAAAGGGAAAAAACAGTCCAACCTATCAAAAACAGCACCACAAAAAACAGATTAGGAACACAAGTTAAAATAGGGAAGAAAATGATAAGTGAACACCTGTCTACCCTAGACGAGTTCAAATCACAAGGACTGGATGGACTACACTCCAAGGTTCTGAAGAAACTGGCAGATGTGATCTCAGAACCACTGAACTATATCTTTCAAAGATTCTGGAGCACAGGGGAACTGCCAGAGGACTGGAAAAGAGCTGATGTAGTTCCCATCTTCAAAAAAAGGAAGAAAAAAAAACAGATCCAGGAAACTACAGACCTATCAGCCTGACCTCAATAGCAGGGAAGAGTCTGGAAAAGATAATCAAACAATGAATCACCAAACACCTAGAATCAAACAAAGTAATAACCAAAAGCCAACATGGGTTTGTTAAAAACAGATCATACCAGACTAATCTTATTGCATTCTTTGACAAAGTGACAAAATTAGTGGACCAAAGGAATGCTGTCCCAAGGCTCTGTTTTAGGCCCAGTACTCTTCAACATCTTCGTCAATGACTTGGACGAGGGGATAGATGGGGAACTCATCAAATTTGCAGATGACACCAAGCTGGCAGGAATAGCCAACACTCCAGAAGATAAAGGCTTAAGATACAGAAGGATCTTGACAGACTTGAACATTGGGCGCTAGCTAACAAAATGAAATTCAATGGTGAAAAAAGTAAGGTTCTACATTTAGGCAAGAAAAACAAAATACACAGGTACAGTATATGTGGTACCTTGCTCAATAGTAGTAACTGTGAGAGGGATCTTGGAGTCCTAGTGGACAGTCACTTAAATATGAGCCAGCAGTGTGCTGCAGCTGCCAAAAGTTCTAGGCTGCATAAACAGAGGGAAAGAATCAAGATCACGTGAAGTGTTAATACCACTTTATAATGCCTTGGTAAGCCCACACTTGGAATACTGTACTCAGTTTTGGTCGCCACGATGTAAAAAAGATGTGGAGACTCTAGAAAGAGTGCAGAGAAGTGCAACAAAGATGATTATGGGACTGGAGGCTAAAACATACAAAGAACGGTTTCAGGAACTGGGTATGTCTAGTTTAATGAAAAGAAGGACTAGGGGAGACATGATAGCAGTGTTCCAATATCTCAGGGGTTGCCACAAAGAAGAGGGAGTCAAACTATTCTCCAAAGCACCTGAGGGTAGAACAAGAAGCAATGGGTGGAAACTAATCAAGGAGAGAAGCAACTTAGAACTAAGGAGAAATTTCCTGACAGTTAGAACAATTAATAAGTGGAACAACTTGCCTGCAGAAGTTGTGAATGCTCCAACACTAGAAATTTTTAAGAAGATGTTGGATAACCATTTGTCTGAAGTGGTGTAGGGTTTCCTGCCTGGGCAGGGGGTTGGACTAGAAGACCTCCAAGGTCCCTTCCAACTCTGTTATTCTATTCTATTTTATTCTAAAGAGGACAATTACAATAAATTAAACGACCAAATTGAGGCAGATCTGGAGATATGGAAAAAGCTGCAGCTCTCTCTTAATTGCAACAATAAAAATGAATATTTTACCAAAAATACTTTTCCTATTTCAAAACATACCCATAAGATTAGACAAACAATATTTTGGAAATTTGAACAAAACAATATCTAAATTTATCTGGCAAGGGAAAAGACCTAGAATTAAATTGAAATTAGTACAGGAAGCTAAAGAAAGAGGAGGGTTCTGCCTGCCGGATTGGGAAAGATATTATCAAGCTGCCGCACTCACTTGGGTGTGAGAGTGGATAA
Source organism: Ptyas mucosa (assembly GCA_012654045.1). NCBI lineage: Eukaryota > Metazoa > Chordata > Lepidosauria > Squamata > Colubridae > Ptyas > Ptyas mucosa. The sequence continues at coordinate 381,316 of WNWU01013261.1, forward strand.
GCTTAAGGAATAGGAGGTTACTAACGTTGGAAGGATTTGATATGCAAATAGGATGGCATGCATTTTTGTGGGATGGTAGACATAGGGCTCACCAGTACTTCCAAAGGGATCTTTTTGAAGTTTGGACAAAAGTTAAGCAACAGAATTATATGGAATCTCTGGTCTGGCTCTCGATGTTGGAGGTGTTGGTGCATCCAAATTTCATCAATTTGGGGAAAGGATATCTTGTATATCTTCAAGGATACAAGGATATCTTGTATCTTCCATACAAGGATATCTTAAAAGATGGAGGGGAACTAAAATCTAGAAAAGAAATACAAAATGAAGGGGTAGAATTGGAATTGGAATGGTGTGCATATCTACAGATTCAATCATGATATATGAAAGATAGAAAGGAATGGGGTATCAAGAAAGAATTAACGGCGCTAGACAAAATTTTATTAGGAACAGATGAAAAGGTGATAAAGAAAACTTATCAATATCTATTGGAATACAGGATGGCAGAAGAGCAAGTGAAGGAAACCATGGTACTGTGGGCCAAAAATTTTGACTATAATATTGATCTAGATAAATGGCAAGATTTATGGGAGAGAAATAGAAAATTAACGTTAGCCACCGCATGCAAAGAAAATTTATATAAAAAGTTCTACAGGTGGCACCTTCCACCGACAAGGTTAGCAAAAATGAACAGGAATCTATCACCGCAGTGTTGGAAATGTAAATTAGCATTAGGATCATTTTATCATATGTGGTGGTCATGTATAAAAGCCAAGGATTTCTGGCGTCAGATAAAGACATGGTTGGAAGAGATGCTAGACCAAAATATAGACCTGAAACCAGAACTATTCCTATTAGGAGTTACAAAGGAGTGATATACAGTCATGGCCGTAAATGTTGGCACCCCTGAAATTTTTCCAGAAAATGAAGTATTTCTCACAGAAAAGAATTGCAGTAACACATGTTTTGCTATACACATGTTTATTCCCTTTGTGTGTATTGGAACAAAACCAAAAAAGGGAGGAAAAAAAGCAAATTGGACGTAATGTCACACAAAACTCCAAAAATGGGCTGGACAAAATCATTGGCACCCTTTACTTAATATTTGGTTGCACACCCTTTGGAATAAGTAACTGAAATCAGTCGCTTCCAATAACCATCAATAAGCTTCTTACACCTCTCACCCGGAATTTTGGACCACTCTTCCTTTGCAAACTGCTCCAGGTCTCTCTTATTGGAAGGGCGCCTCTTCCCAACAGCAATTTTAAGATCTCCACAGGTGTTCAATGGGATTGAGATCTGGACTCATTGCTGGCCACTTCAGAACTCTCCAGTGCTTTGTTGCCATCCATTTCTGGGTGCATTTTGACGTATCTTTGGGATCACTGTCCTTCTGGAAGATCCAAGATCTCCGACGCAAACCCAGCTTTCTGACACTGGGCTCTACAGTGCGACCCAAAATCCGTTGATAATCCTCAGATTTCATGATGCCTTGCACACATTCAAGGCACCCAGTGCCAGAGGCAGCAAAACAACCCCAAAACATCAGTGAACCTCCACCATATTTCACTGTAGGTACTGTGTTCTTTTCTTTGTAGGCTTCATTCCGTTTGCAGTAAACAGTAGAATGATGTGCTTTACCAAAAAGCTTTATCTGTCCACAAGATCTTTGCCCAGAAGAATTTTGGCTTACTCAAGTACATGTTGGCAAACTGTAGTCTTGCTTTTCTATGTCTCTGTCTCAGCAGTGGGGTCCTCCTGGGTCTCCTGCCATAGTGTTTCATTTCATTTAAATGTCGACGGATAGTTCGCGCTGACACTGATGCTCCCTGAGCCTGCAGGACAACTTGAATTGCTTTGGAACTTGTTTGGGGCTGCTTATCCACCATCTGGACTATCCTGTGTTGGCATCTTTCATCAATTTTTCTCTTCCATCCACGCCCAGGGAGATTAGCTACAGTGCCATGGGTTGCAAACTTCTTTTTTTTATTATTGAAAAAGTTTTACACAAACAAATTTTCCCCCTTCCCCCCCTCCCTTCCCCAACATTAGAAGAATACAGTTGAAGACTTTGGAAAACATAATGCAAAGACTAAGTGAACTTCTCTCCTTTTTATCTGCTTTCAGGTGTGAGTTTTATATTGCCCACACCTGTTACTTGCCCCAGATGAGTTTAAAGGAGCACCACATGCTTGAAACAATCTTATTTATCTACAATTTTGAAAGGGTGCCAATGATTTTGTCCAGCCCATTTTTGGAGTTTTGTGTGACATTATGTCCAATTTGCTTTTTTTCCTCCCTTTTTTGGTTCTGTTCCAATACACACAAAGGGAATAAACATGTGTATAGCAAAACATGTGTTACTGCAATACTTTTCTGTGAGAAATTCTTCATTTTCTGGAAAAATTTCAGGGGTGCCAACATTTACGGCCATGACTGTATTTAATGTTGCACGTTATAACAGCAGCAAGATTGGTTTTTGCGCAATACTGGAAAAACGAAGATACCCCCTTGGAAGAAGAGATAATAAAGAAAACTGTTACAGTCGCTTGCATCGGAACTTCGTATGGTTCACAATGTAGTGTTTTAGTAATACAGTGTTTTATATTGTTTTAATGTATATATGAAATGCTTATGGGGTTAGTGGGGTTTTTAATGTTTTAAAACGTGATAGTTGTATTAATGAAAAAGGGAAGATGTTACAAGGGTTATGTCTGAAATAAGTCTCTAAAGTGTCTAGAATAACTTTGGTATCTCTTTCTTGCTCCACAGAAAGGGTTAAATTGTGTTTGTAGATATGGAGGCATTCACTGCCCATCAATCTCCTTAATGTGGCAGCTTGAACTGCTGCCGACTTCTCTTCCAAGCCTGTAGCTAAGGCATAATCTTCGAACTCTGCCCTGAACTCATTCCAATTGCTACCGCAATCTCCAGTCACCCTCATAGGCTCAGGCAGAGGTATACTGTTAGCAGCTGCCATACTTCCACTGCTTAGCTTTCAGAAGTATGCTTCAAATGTATCCAGAAGACATGTTTCAAGTAGGTTTAATCATCAATAAAAGTGCCTTAACAAGCCATCATTACAGGTATATATCTACATATGACAGGAACCGGAAATACCTCACAGACACAGCTGAAGGCAGCTCCTCGAGAGTCAAGGAATACCTCTCAAACTAATTATCAAACTAATAATTATCAAACTAATAATTCAACCCTGCCAGCTGGACTCAGGTGCAACCTGTGATGTTATGAGTTTAAAGGACAAAATGAAATTGGCACCCAAGATACTTCTTCAGCCTAGCAGTACCAAATTGAAGTTATATTCAGGAGAATTAATGAACTCACGGCCTATTTCAAACAGAATGCAGCATACGTGGGGATATTTATAAATTTGAATTTGAGATTGTGGAAGTTGATCAGAAACCATTATTGTCAGGATCAACATGTGAGCGCTTGGGGTTGATGCAGTTTACCATTCCGGCCTTGTTACACAATGTTGTGAGTTACCCCCCCTAAATCTTTGGTGGGGCCATTGACAAAACAGCAAATCCTCCAAGTATACCAGGAAGTGTTTGAGGGCCCCATAATATTTGTTCCAGGAGAGGTTCATTTTGAACTTGACCCTGCTATTTCCCCAGTACAAAGTGCACCACGCAATGTGCCTATAGCTATTAAGCAGCAGGTTAAAGCACAACTGGATAAATATGAGGCGGAAAGACATATTACATCAGTAACTGAGCCCACTGACTGGATAAGCAACATGGTTGTTATTAGGAGGCTGGAGAAGACTAGAATTTGCATTGATCCCAAGTTTCTGAATATGGCCTTGAAGCAGTCACTTTATTTAATGCCAACGCTTGATGACGTTTTGCACAAGCTACCCAAAGCACGGGTTTTTACACTTGTTGACGCTAGAGATGCCTTTTTACAGTGTAAACTGGATGAAATAAGTAGCTACATGACTACGTTTTGGACCCCATGGGGTAGAAAGAGATGGTTTAAATTACCCTTTGGAGTTTCGGTAGCACCAGAGGTGTATCAATGAAAGCAGCATGAATTACTGAGTGGGCTCGATGGAATTGAGCCAATAGCTGATGATATTCTTATAGTTGGCTGTGGTGAAACAGACGAAGAAGCTGAGCATGACCATGATGAGAAGTTAATAGCATTATTGGATCGGTGTAGGCAGGTGAAGTTAAGGCTCAGTGTAAAGAAGTTGCAATTTAAGGTGCACGAAGTCCACTTCCATGGGCATATTTTGTCCTCACGAAGTTTAAAAGCCGATCCAGAAAAGAATAGAGCCATTGTGGAGATGCCATCACCTGTTGATATTAAATCAGTGCAGAGATTTATCGGATTTATCTAGCAAAATTTCTGCCGCACCTATTGGAAGTGTGCCAGCCATTGAGACGCCTTCTGGACAAAGATGCAGTTTGGCTCCCCAAGCACAAGCAGGCAGTACAGGAGATAAAACGCTTGGTCACTATTGCTCCAGTGTTAAAATATTACAGTGTTACAAAGACTGTTACCATTCAAAGTGACTCGAGCAAAAATGGCCTAGGATGTTGCCTAATTCAAGAAGGTCAGCTGATCACATATGCGTCCAGAGTGCTTTTTCTGCCGAGTTGAACTATGCCCAAATTGAAAAGGAGTGCTTAAGTATTATATTTGCCTGCCAGCGTTTCCATCATTATCTTTATGGCTGGGATACAATCATAGCCGAAACTGATCACAAGCCGCTAATAGCCATATTCAAGAAGCCCCTTTTGTGTGCTCCCAAACGTCTGCAGAGCATGATGCTTAGTTTGCAGAATTACAACCTAAATGTTGTCTACAAGCCAGGATGTGAAATGTATATTAGTGATACCCTGAGTAGGGCTACATTAGATCAGGTGACATTTGGAGGAGAACATGAGCATCAGACAGTCTGCTGGTTGCAACAGGAACAAACTTTTTTTGCCGAAGTTAACCAAGCAGACTATCTTAATGTCACAAATCACCGGCTATGTCAGCTTAGGCAGCACACAGGTACAGTTGTAGCTTTACAGGCACTGAAGGCTATCGTCATGAGTGGGTGGCCAGATGAGAAGGAGGCAGTTCCGGCAATAGTGAGGGAATATTGGTCTTTTAGAGATGAGATTGCCGTAGAAAACAGGATCTTGTATAAGGACCCGAGTCATAGTGCCTAGGTCAATGAGAGCAGAGATGCTATTGCGCATACACTCGAGCCATATTGGTGGAGAGGCATGCTATAGACAGGCCCGTGATACGCTTTACTGGCCCAATATGCAGGGCGAAATCTAGGACTATGTTAGCAATTGTTCCACCTGCAATGAATATGCATATGCGCAACAAAGAGAAACCATGATGTCACACGAGATACCATCATGTCCTTGGCAGATTGTTAGTATGGATTTGTTCAACTATGCAGGAAAAGAGTATCTAATATTAGTGGATCATTATTCTGACTTTTGGGAAATCGAACCCCTTACGTTCTGTTCGGCTGAGACTACCATTAAGAGATGCAAGACGCAGTTTGCAAGTTATGGTCAACCAGATAAAGTGATCTCAGAAAATGGTCCTCAGTTTACGAGTTTACAGTTTAGGAAATTTGCCGCTGAGTGGGAGTTCGAGCATGTGACCTCTTCACCGCATCATCCACAAGCTAACAGCAAAGCTGAATCAGCTGTGAAGATCGCTAAGAATCTATGTAGGAAAGCTCACAGTGAAGGTAAAGACCCATGGAAAGCCATTCTACATTGGAGAAATACCCCATCTAAGGGCATGGACAGTAGTCTGGCAGAGAGACTGATGGCAAGGAGACTAAAGACATCACTACCAGTGGCTGACAGGCTGCTTGAGGCTTCGGTGATACAAGGGGTTCAAGAAAAGTTACGGCTGAAGAGACAAGCAGTCAAGGCAAGATATGACAACTCAGCTAGAGATTTGCCAGAATTGAAGATTGGGGAATGGATTCGGATGAAACCGCTGCCTGGAGATCGAACAGGTCGCTGGAAAATGGGTAGCTGCTTACAACAAGTGGCTCCACGTTCTTATTTGGTGGACGTTGAAGGAACTTTGTATCGTCGCAATCGGGTAGACTTACGTGTAGCTGAGCGGCCAGACTTTACATATCCTGTGGACAGGCCAGATGTATCTGGTATTACCATGCCACATTTACCCATGGACAATGAGGAATGCACAGGGATAGGGCCTCAGATTAATGTTGAGAGCTCAGAGCAAGTGGGTATACCCGATAGCAGTCGAGCACAGGACACTCCAGTAAGCGGCGAGAAGAGCCCAGTGGTTCCAGTGAGGTTGGAGAAGCCCAGAGTGCAAACAGAGCCAGTTGGCACAAGAGGGCCAGTTGTTACTTGCAGCGGCTGATGTTCGTGACCACCTGACAGACTCAATTTGTAGAAAGTGTTGATATTGTTATTTTTCTATAATCTAACAGACTCAATTTGTAGAAAGTGTTGATATTGTTATTTTTCTATAATCTAACAGACTCAATTTGTACAAAATGTTGATATTGTTCCTTTTTACAATTCGAACTCTTTTGCAATGTTTTTTAATGTTTTATTATGGGATAGTTATGTTAATATGAAAAGGGAAGATGGTACAGTAGCTTGCATCGGAACTTTGTATGGTTCACAATGTAGTGTTTTAGTAATACAGTGTTTTATATCGTTTTAATGTATATATGTAATGCTTATGGGGTTAGTGGGGTTTTTAATGTTTTAAAACGTGATAGTTGTATTAATGAAAAAGGGAAGATGTTAGAAGGGTTATGTCTGCAGTGTTGGCAGGATTAGTTTGAGATGTATTCTTTGACTCTCAAGGCGCTGCCTTCAGCTGCGTCTGTGAGGTATTTCCGGTTCCTGTCATATGTAGATATATACCTGTAATAATGGCTTGTTAAGGTGCTTTTATTGATGATTAAACCTACTTGAAACAATATTTAATGTTGCACGTTAAAACAGCAGCAAGATTGGTTTATGCGCAATACTGGAAAAACGAAGATACTGCCTCAGAAGAAGAGATAAAGAAAATTTTGGTATGTGCAGAAATGACTGACACTAGAACTTAAAAACAAGGACGAGACAGAATACTATGAAATTTGGAACAAAATGTACCAATGGTTGGAAATGAGAAAAAGGAGTCGAAACAGAAAAGATTGAGGGTTTGTAGAACTGAAATTGGACAATATTTAGACAAATATACAAATGAGGACAAGGGATATGTTTATAATATCAAAGTAGCAATGTACGATAAGAATTGTATTTGTTGTTATGAAAAAATATGTATGGAAATGACTAAGCTAGGAGATCGCACTGTGTCCAATGTTTTTAATGTGTAATTAATAAAAAGTTTTTAAAAATTAAAAAAAAAGAATCATAAGGTACAACACTTAATGATAGTCATAGGGTACAAATAAGCAATCAAAACATACTAGGAAAGGGGAGTTTCTGGAAGCGAGCGGCGTGACTGGTTGGGAAAATACCAGGCTCCGATGAGCCTGGTGAAACCCAGCCAGACGAACCGTCACTAGGGGGTCTTCGGACCGGATCTGTCCTGTAGGGACAGTGAAGAAGGAGAGGCAGCTCGGTAGCTACAGAGGAACAGGCAAGTTCCTCGGAAAGCCCAAGAAAACTCTTCAATCTGGCAATGGGGGGCAGCAATCAGTGCGAATCGCCATGAAGCCGGAGCACCCAGAATAAGCATTGTGCAGGAGTGAAGATTTGGACAGAATACTGGTACCGGGTGAGTGATTGGCCAACTCACAGGTAATAAAAGAAAAATTGGAAAATTTTAGAATTACCCTGGCATGGAAATAGCGGCTAAATAGCAATGGGGGGAGCCAACTGATAGAAAAAAAATACGGAAGTGACAACCACTCTATAGGAGAGCCTGACTAAAGATTTAAAGTTGAATAGGAATGAAAATGTTAAATTGGAATTTGGACTTTTCAGATTTGGATTGGATTATAAACAGATTGGTTGGATATAAAAGTTAAAGAAGTGGGAAAACTTTCCTTCTCTCCTTTTTGAATTACAAACAAAATGGATATTTTTTAACCGGCTGAGTGGAATTGTGGATTCTAGAGAGACATCTCCAGGAGAAATGAGAGTATGACATTAAACTTTCTGTTTTGAGGGAAAACTTTGAAGCAGTGAGGAAAAAAAAATAAAACCTTGAATTTTTAAAATGATAAGCTGTGAGAACTAAGGAGGATTTGTGTGTCTACAAGCAGTTAGACTTTGATGATTAAAAAAGGAGGATTATAATGTGGATTTAAATTGGAACAATATCAACCCAGAAAGAATAAAATGGTGCAGGAACTTAAGGAAATGATGAAGATGATGTGCTTGGAAATAAAGGAAATGATTACAATCTTGCATGGAAAATCGAAACTTGATGAATCTAAGACTGAGCTAGAATACATGGAAGCTGAAAAGGAAATAACTAATGAAAAACAGGAAAGAGAGATCAACAACGAAGAAGACAAAGACAAAGAGACTGACTATGGAAAATTAAACAATGAAATAGGTTGTAATAATAAAAGGGAGAACCTTAAAAACTACAGTGGGATTAATAAGTGGGCTCAAGGTTGACTCAGCCTTCCATCCTTTCTAAGGTAGGTAAATTGAGGACCCAGTTTGTGGGGGCAATAAGCTGACTTTGTATAAATATACAAAAGTATGAAGGCTATTGCTTAGCGCATTGTAAGCCGCCCTGAGTCTCCGGAGAAGGGCGGCATATAAATCAAATTTTTTTAAAAAATGGGGAATATAGAAAAAGGGGGAAAAACAGAGAAGGAAAAGAGGGTCGAATAGAAAAAATAAAAAGATTAAATGATTACACTGGGATTTACAGTGGAAGTACAAGAAAGAGGGAAAGGGAATGGAAAATAATGGGAAATAAAGGGCAAAACAAAAGATTATATGAATCTACTGGGATTAACAATGGAATAAGAAAAAGGAAAGAGAGAGGAGGAATAATGGGAAATATAGGGCAGAGTAGGAGAGCCCAGAATCTTAAAACACAAAAGAAAGGAAGAGGGAGGAAAAAGAAAAAAAAATATAGAAGAGGAGAAAGGGAGAAAGAAATGAAAGGGGGGATAAATTTAGAATTGTAAGATTTAACAGATAAGATGAATGTTAGAAAAAAGATAAAATAGTGATACCAATTAAGTGACTTAAAATGATGGGAAATTATAGAGATGTATGAAGTAAATGAAATAAGATTTATGTTTGATGTTTTATGTTTTAAATATGCTATATTGAAAATTTGAGAAATTGAAATAATTGTCATATTTTTAAGTGAAGTGTTGGAGGTTTATAAAATGATAAGTTGTAATAAAATGAATAAATTTGATTGGGGGAATTGTAATAAATTGGAATATTTTAAACTATTTGAAATCTAATCAAAAAAGGGAAAGAAGGCGAATTAAGATTAAAATAAGAACTAATTAGATTGGGGGCAATTAGAAATGATTAAGATGTGAATTATAAATATGTATTGTTAGCAATTAAAAAGATAAGAATAATTTTGAGAAAGATATTTAATAAATGAAAGAAAGGTCGGGGTTGCCTGGACACCATAGTGAAAATATTAAATTGAAAATCTATACAGCAATAGGGAGAGATGGAAGAAGAAGTAGAGAGATGGGAGAGAAAGGAAGGAGAGAGGGGAGGAAGGGAGGGAGGGGAAATCAGAGTAGGAGAGGGTTAGTCAGGGAGGAAGAAAGGAGGAGAAGGAGAAAGGAAGGGGAAGTAGTAAGGAGCAGGAGAAGAGGGAAAGAAAGTAAGGAAGGAAGAGAGGGAGAGGGAAGAGACTGAGAAGAAAGATTGCTGTATAACAAAAAAAGAGGAAATGGAAGAAAGGCAACCCCGAACACACATATAAATATTAAGATAAAGAAGAAATTGTTAAAAAATAAAAGAGAATAAATGTGAACAAACAGGAAAATTAGAATTCGAGAGCGAATGAAGATGTTGTTTATATAAATAAATATAGAAATATTGAGATATGAATTAAAGAAAAAATAGGGAAAAAAGGAAGATTTTGGCAAAAATTGTAATTGAGTAAAATGCATTTGGACTTGAAAAATTGTATAAGATAAGAAATGGCTAATACTCTGTTCAAAAAAAGATGCGGGTGAATGTGGGGGGAATCAATAAAACTTGATTCAAAAAAAAATCATACTAGGAAACAATATCAAGGATACAAGCAACAAAGTTACAGTCATGCAGTCATAAGTGGAAGGAGATGGGTGGTAGGAACAATGAGAAGACTTATAGTAATAGTAATTCAGCCTTAGTGAATAGTTTGACAGTGTTGAGGGAATTATTTGTTTAGCAGAGTGATGGCGTTTGGGAAAAAAATGTTCTTGTGTCTAGTTGTTTTGGTGTGCAGTGCTCTATAGCGTCGTTTTGAGGGTAGGAGTTGAAACAATTTATGTCCAGGATGCAAGGGGTCTGTAAATATTTTCACAGCCCTCTTTTTGACTCGTGCAGTATACAGGTCCTCAATGGAAGGCAGGTTGGTAGCAATTGTTTTTTCTGCAATTTTTTAAAAAAAATTTAAAAAACAAACTTTATTAAATTTAAAAAATATAAAATTATATAAAACATTCACAACCTTAAAATTACAATACTAATCGCAACAAACTAAATATATATAATATATATAAGTACAAATATACACAGTGACTTATTTCCTCTTTTATCTTAATGACGGTGTATGATTATTGCTTTTAATTTCTTACTAAGTTTTAGCTTTACCTTCTTTTCCTTTGGTTTATCCACTCATACCAGCTATCCCATACCTTAAAATATTGTGAGTCTTCCTTGTCTTTTAATTTCAAAGTTAATCTATCCATTTCTGCACATATATAAATTTTTTGGATTATTTGCTGCTCCATTGGCAATTGATCTGTTTTCCAAGCTTGTGCTAGGGCTAACCTAGCCACTGTAATTATATGTAATGTTAGGTATCTTATTTCTTTTCTAATGTTTTGTTTAAGCATTCCTAACAAAAAGATTTCTGGTTTTAGCTCAATGTCTTCCGCAGTTATTTCTGATATCCAAATTTTTATTTTTGTCCAATATTTCTTAATTTTTGGGCAAAGCCACCAGACATGAAAGAAAGTTCCCTGTGCTTGTTTACATTTCCAGCACATTGGAATTAAGATTTGCATACATCCTCACCAATCTCGCAGGGGCTAGATACCATCTGTACCACATCTTATAATGGTTCTCCTTGTATGCTACTGATTTTGTTATTCTATAGTTGGTTTCCCATACCCTTTCCCATTCTTCCAATTGTATATTTTTACCAATATTCCTTGCCCAGGCTATCATTTGTCCTTTAACTATATTTTCTGCCAAGTCATATTCTAATAAATATTTATAAATCTTTGAAATCAATTTTCCATCTTTAGCTTCTAATAATTTGTCTAGCCGGTTGGGGTTTATTTCAATTCCTCCTTCCTCACTGTCTTTATTGTATCTAGTTTGTATTTGTAGGTAAGGCCACCAGTCTATTTATATACCTTGGTCCCTAAGTTCCTGCCGTGTTTTTAATCTTCCATGCGAGTCCAGTAGTTCTTTATATCTTATTAATTTATGGGGGGCTAGTGTGTTGGGGTGCATTACCGCCTCCAATGTGGATATCCAGCTGGGAACCTTCATATAATGTTTATTTTTAATTTCAAACCAAATGCCAATTAGTGAATTTCTTATTATATGATTTTTAAAATGTTTATACGTTTTGTTCCCGGCGTTCCACAAGAAGGCATGCCACCCCTTCAATAAATCATGGCCTTCCAATTTTAATAGTCTTGTATTATCCAAATTGACCCATTCTTTAATCCATGCCAGACCCGCAGCTTGATAGTATTTTTCCCACGCTGGTAGGCCAAAACCCCCTCTAGTTCTATCATCTTGTAATATGTTTAAATTTATCCTTGGCTTTTTTCCCTCCCATATGAATTTTGATGTTATTTTATTCAAATTTGTAAAGAAGTTTTTCTCTAATTTAACCGGTATAGTTTGAAATAAGTAGAGGAGTCTCGGCAGTATATTCATCTTTATCACCGCAATTCTTCCTAGCAATGATAGCTTTAGTTTCCCCCATCTTTCTAAGTCTTTTTTGATTTGTTGTAATTGTTATCTTTTATGGCTACGTTCCTAGTTGTCAAATTGATACCTAAGTATTTTATCTTCTTAACTGCTTGTAATCCTGATTGTTTTTCTAATTCTTCTATTTGTTTTACTGTTAGATTTTTAGTTAATATTTTGGTCTTATCTTTATTAATTTTTAAGCCTGCCACCTTGCCGAATTTCTCTATCTCATCTATTAATTTTAATTCTGTTTCTAGTGGGTCCTCTATGAAGAATACAAGGTCGTCAGCAAACACTTGGACCTTGTATTCTTCTCCATCTACCTTGAGTCCTTTTATGTTTTTATTTAGCCTAATTCTTCTAATTTTCCAAGATTAGAATAAAAAGTAGTGGTGAAAGTGGGCACCCTTGCCGTACTCCTCTACTTATTTCAAAAAAAATTGTTAGTTCCCCATTGACTAGTATTCTTGCTCTCTGTTTTGTATATATTGAATCTATCGTCTTTTCAAATTTTTCCCTGAATTTCATATTTTTTATTTGTTGTGTCATGAATCTCCAATTAACCCGATCAAATGCTTTTTGTGCATCCAGAAAAATCAGGGCTACCTGTTTCTCTGGATGCACCTCATAGTATTCTATTACGTTAATCACAGTCATTATGTTATTTTTAATTTGTCTTACCAGAAGAAATCCGTTCTGGTCCGAATGTATTCTACAATTTAATATTGCCTTTAATCTGTTTGCTATCAAGTGTCAGCGATCTAACTTGTTCTATTTTCATCGCTGCCATGAAGATCCAAGAGAAAAGGAAAAAAAAAGCTAGCAGAAGCAGTTTGAAGTTTTAGTAGCTTGGCATTTGATCTAGTGTTCTTCTCCCCCTTAGTAGATAGGGTAACCCAGGTGATGGAGGGAGGGGGACATTCCTGTGATCTGAAGTAGTTGGCAGAAGAGACTGACTTGGAAGATGGCCAATGGGCATTGAGATTTTGAGAAGCAGAAAGGGAGGGGTTGGTTTCAGAGAATCAGTTTTGACTGCATATGAGTTCAGGTCGGATCGTAAATTCTTCAATAAATGAGAGATTCATCAAAGACTTTGTGTTTGAGAATGAAATTTATTTGAGATTACGTCGAAACCTGACACACAGCCAAAACTCCTTTCCCAGCCAGGCTGGCTGACTTCAAAGCTTCCACCTCCCCTCCGGATATTTGGAGTGAGTGGAGAAACGGACGCCATGGCGGGAAGCCGTTTATCCTAGGAAAGTTTACTTCAAGCAACTGGAGGAGAGCCAGTCCTGACTCCAGCCAGCTTGGATACCTCGGGGCTTCATCTCCTCCCTCCCCCAACGAAGCCGCAGGATAGCCCAGCTCGGACCAGGACGCGAGCCAAGGAGAAGAGAGATAAGTACACGGGCCCCTTGCCAAAAGCTGTGGAGGCCAAATTTCCCTTCCCGAATGTCCAGGGAAAGGGGAAACCTCTAAGCGAGTTGGGGAGGGTGGATTGGCTACTGGATTGGCAGCAAGCCAGGCACAAAGAAGTTTCAGGGAAGCCACTCCCGGCCCCCATAGATGAATTGAAGGAGAAGTTTCCTTCTGGAGGAGGAAAAGCCATCATGCAGGCCAAAGGAGAGGGGGGACCAGCCAAGCCTGCTCAATCGAGACACCCTAGGCGGAGGTGCATCCCTTCCCCCCCCCCATGGCGGAAGGAGGGGAAGCCCAAAGCCTCATCCATAGGTCCCTCCCTTGCAAAGCAAGCAAAGCCGCCCGGACCGAATACCACCCCCCTACCCTAAACTGAGAGGGGAAGAAGAAGATTATTGGCACCAAGAGCAGGCTTACAGAGCCCCGCACTGGGAAGATAGAGCAGCGAGGGAGGGTCCACCCCGCTTTAGAGGGAAGTTTGATGGCGACCCAGACCAACTGGCACAATTCCTCGACACAGCTGAAATCTACATAGAAAGTTATGGGCACCTCTACCCATCTCCCAGAGCCCTGGTCAGTGCCATTGCAGAGGGTCTGGAGGGGGAAGCAAGGATGTGGTCAGCAGCCCTATACAAGAACAGGGCCACCCAACTGCGCGACGCTGATGGGTTCTTGCAACTGCTACGAGCCCACTTTGAAGAGGCAGAGGAGGACCCCTATGTAGAAGATGAGCTCAGAAACCTGATGCAGAAGGGGAAGCCTATCAGAGAGCATATCCGTGAATTCAGGAGAGTCATTGGGACTCTACCTCCCCTACCCGAGCGGCTACTGGTTTACTTTTTTAGGACGAGCTTGGATAAGCGAATTGGCCAAGTGATCGCTTATCGAGACGTTCCAAACCGACTCTCCGATCGGTTCCGAGTAGCAATAAGAGTCGATAGGGGGTTGCGTGCCAACGACATGCCGAAACAGGCAGGTAGCAGGGAGGGAGGCCAACCTGACCGGAGACCACCTGACAGACGAGGAACTGCGACACCACAGCCCGCCCAGAGACCAGTCGTCCCACGGAGCCCGCTGAGGTGCTACAGGTGCAGGGGGATCGGTCACCTGGCAGCAGCATGTGGAACCCCGAGACCGAGACAAGACCCACCGCCCAGGGCACACCCAGAACGAGGACCCAAGCGTGCCGCCAACGCACCAAGGAAAACCCCCCAGGGTCCAGAGGCCTTCGTCCACCTGTCCGAAGCCAGAGGGACCCCAGACGAGGGAAACCAATCCCCCGAGTCATATGACAGCGAGGACGAGGGTGAAGATGACCCAATGGTGAGTGGACCCATCCATCCTTTTCTTTTCCCTATACGCCTAACAGCCCCAAAGACAGGGACCCAAGGGACTTTCCAAGCCCTAATAGACTCAGGCTGCACGAGGTGCCTGATTAACCTACCCACAGTCCTAAAATTGGGGATCCGTGCCAAAAAACTTAACCACCCAATCCGATTTGAACAAGTCGATGGATCCCTAGTGGGGGGGGACTTACGCCACACATCTGACCAAGCCAGTGAGGCTGGAGCTAGCAGACCACTGGGAAAAGATCCGATTTATAATAGCCCCCAAATTGACGGACCCAGTCATACTAGGACTCTCATGGCTAGACAAGTGGGGCCCAATCATCTGGTGGCAAGAAGGGACCCGCAGGCTGAGAATTTCAAAGGGCCCCCAACCCCTACCGCTCCAACCAGGGGAGATGGTCCCCATGCAGAAGCCCCGATCTTTCCCACCACGGCAAAGGAAGAAGGCGCCAATGCAAGGGCCCCTCCCCGAGGGTACGACAGAGCAACTGGGGGCCGCATCCGACAGCTCCCATGATAAAGAACAGATTCCAGAGGAGTACCAAGACCTTGCAGAGGTACTTAGCGAAGCCGAGTGCGACGTTCTACCGCCCCACCGCGGCGCCGATTGCGCCATCAAGATCATCCCCGGAGCGAAATTACCAAAACCTAAGCTATATGCCATGACGCCCTGCGAGATGCAAGAAATGCGGAACTACATAGACAAGAACCTACAAAGGGGTTTCATTGAGCCAGCCAAACCGCGGGTCGCGGCACCGGTCCTTTTCAAAGAGAAAAAAGATGGCTTTATGCGCTTACTGGTGGACTTCCGGGGCATAAACGCCGTCTGCGTGCACAACTTATATCCCCTTCCCCTTATGAAGGACATGCTGTCCCACCTGGCCAAAGGAAAAGTCTTCACCAAATTAGACCTCCGAGAAGCCTACTACCGAATACACATCAAGGAAGGAGATGAGTGGAAAACAGCATTCAACTGCCCCCTAGGAAGTTTCCAATTTAAGGTGATGCGTTTTGGACTGCAAGGAGCCCCGGCAGTGTTCATGCAACTGATAAATGAAGTCCTACATGAGCACCTCTACAAAGGGGTTGTCTACCTGAACAATATCCTCATTTACATGGAAACCTTAGATGAACACGTACCCCTCATCCGCCAAGTATTGGAGAAACTGCTGGGGGCGAACCTGTATGTCAAACTGTGACTTCCACCAATCACGCCTAGACTACTTAGGTTTCCGAATATCAAATGAGGGGGTAGAGATGGACCCAGCCAAAGTACAATCAGTTCTACAATGGAAACCCCCTCGTACACGCAGACAACTGCAGAGCTTCTTAGGTTTCACGAACTTCTACAGACAATTTATCCCCTCGTTCGCAAAAATTGCCAAACCCCTGATGGACCTCCTAAAGACGAGTCCGACGACGAAGCCCCGCCCGGGACAGCCCCTACTGTGGGACCCGACCTGCCAACGGGCATTCGATACGCTAAAAGAGATGTTTGCAAAAGAGCCTCTCCTAAAGCACCTTGACCCCGAACAGCCTTTCATCATCCAAGCTGACGCCAGCGACATGGCAGTTGGAGCCATGCTGCTCCAAAAGAATGGCGAAGGGAGCCTACAACCTTGCGCCTACACCTCCCGAAAGCTCACCGACACAGAGAGGCGATGGGCAGCATGGGAGAAGGAAGCGTTCGCGGTAAGATGGGCACTGCTAACCTGGCGACACCTACTAGAGGGGGCCCAGAGGCCGTTCTAAGTTTGGACTGATCACAAAAATCTGGAGGCCCTTAGAACCTCACGGAAATTGTCACCCAGGCAAGTCCGCTGGGCGCAATACTTCAATCATTTCAACTTCGAGCTCAAACACATCCCGGGGGG
>WNWU01013261.1:398482-445505 GCA_012654045.1 Ptyas mucosa
CTTGTATTATCCAAATTGACCCATTCTTTAATCCATGCCAGACCCGCAGCTTGATAGTATTTTTCCCACGCTGGTAGGCCAAAACCCCCTCTAGTTCTATCATCTTGTAATATGTTTAAATTTATCCTTGGCTTTTTTCCCTCCCATATGAATTTTGATGTTATTTTATTCAAATTTGTAAAGAAGTTTTTCTCTAATTTAACCGGTATAGTTTGAAATAAGTAGAGGAGTCTCGGCAGTATATTCATCTTTATCACCGCAATTCTTCCTAGCAATGATAGCTTTAGTTTCCCCCATCTTTCTAAGTCTTTTTTGATTTGTTGTAATTGTTATCTTTTATGGCTACGTTCCTAGTTGTCAAATTGATACCTAAGTATTTTATCTTCTTAACTGCTTGTAATCCTGATTGTTTTTCTAATTCTTCTATTTGTTTTACTGTTAGATTTTTAGTTAATATTTTGGTCTTATCTTTATTAATTTTTAAGCCTGCCACCTTGCCGAATTTCTCTATCTCATCTATTAATTTTAATTCTGTTTCTAGTGGGTCCTCTATGAAGAATACAAGGTCGTCAGCAAACACTTGGACCTTGTATTCTTCTCCATCTACCTTGAGTCCTTTTATGTTTTTATTTAGCCTAATTCTTCTAATTTTCCAAGATTAGAATAAAAAGTAGTGGTGAAAGTGGGCACCCTTGCCGTACTCCTCTACTTATTTCAAAAAAAATTGTTAGTTCCCCATTGACTAGTATTCTTGCTCTCTGTTTTGTATATATTGAATCTATCGTCTTTTCAAATTTTTCCCTGAATTTCATATTTTTTATTTGTTGTGTCATGAATCTCCAATTAACCCGATCAAATGCTTTTTGTGCATCCAGAAAAATCAGGGCTACCTGTTTCTCTGGATGCACCTCATAGTATTCTATTACGTTAATCACAGTCATTATGTTATTTTTAATTTGTCTTACCAGAAGAAATCCGTTCTGGTCCGAATGTATTCTACAATTTAATATTGCCTTTAATCTGTTTGCTATCAAGTGTCAGCGATCTAACTTGTTCTATTTTCATCGCTGCCATGAAGATCCAAGAGAAAAGAAAAAAAAATAGCTAGCAGAAGCAGTTTGAAGTTTTAGTAGCTTGGCATTTGATCTAGTGTTCTTCTCCCCCTTAGTAGATAGGGTAACCCAGGTGATGGAGGGAGGGGGACATTCCTGTGATCTGAAGTAGTTGGCAGAAGAGACTGACTTGGAAGATGGCCAATGGGCATTGAGATTTTGAGAAGCAGAAAGGGAGGGGTTGGTTTCAGAGAATCAGTTTTGGCTGCATATGAGTTCAGGTCGGATCGTAAATTCTTCAATAAATGAGAGATTCATCAAAGACTTTGTGTTTGAGAATGAAATTTATTTGAGATTACGTCGAAACCTGACATCAAGTTCATAAAGATCTTATAATCGGAGTTTAATAAGGAGATCGGCCTATAGTTTTTTATCTGTGTTGTATCTGCCTCTTCTTTCAGGATTAGCGAGATATATGCTTCCCTCCAAGAGTCAGGTAGCTTTGCCTCTTTCAATGCCTCATTGTAAACCTCCAATAATATCCAATTTAATGATTCCCCTAATCCTTTGTATAATTCTATTGGTAACCCATCTGTTCCTGGGGTTTTATTATTTTTTTGTTTCCTAATTGTTTCCTGTAGTTCCTCTATGGTAATCTCTCTATTCAATACCTCTTCCTCTTCTTTAGTTACTACTGGCATTCCCTCCTCTTTTAGATATTGGTCTATTTCCTCTGTTGGCAATTTATCCTGTGTGTATAGATCTTGAAAGAATTGGGTTACTATCTCTTTCTTCTTTTCTAGTTTCTGTTGCAACTTACCTTCCTTATCCTGTAATTGATGGAATGTTCGTTTCTCTCTTTCTTTCCTTAATTTATAGGCCATCCACCTCCCTGGTTTGTTCGCCTGTTCAAATTGGTTTTGTTTTAAAAATTTCAAAGTGTTGACATATTTTTCTTGTTCAAATAGATTCAATTTGTGCTTAGCTGCCATCCAATTAGCTCTTATTTGTTCGTCCCTTGGCCTCTCCTGTAATTTCCCTTCCCAATTTTTGATCTCTTCGTGAATTTTATTATATTCATTTTCCTTCTCCTTTTTCCTTTTACTATTATAGGCTATTGTTAAGCCTCTAATATAGGCTTTTGTTGTGTCCCACAAGTTTTGGAGGGATGTCTGATATTTATTGTTCTCCTTAAAAAACCACTTCAGTTCTTTTTCTATCCTTTCAGTATACTCTTTTTCTTTCATTATCTGTACATTCATCATCCATCTGCTCCTTTTCTTTCTTTGCCCTCTCCATTCTATTATTAATGGGTTATGATCAGCCCAGTCGTTCGTCCCTATCTCTACTGATTCCATCTCCTGTATTAATATCTTAATAGCTCATATCATATCTATCCTCGACCAGGATTTATGAGGGTTGGAATAATATGTGTACTTTTCCTCTTCTGAGTTATATAGTCTCCAAATGTCTACTAAGTTTAACTCTTCTGTTAAATTTAAAAATGTTTTCGGCAGCAAATTTTTCTTTTTTTTTATTGTTCTGGTCGCTCCTGTAATCTTTTTTTGGGTCCACAATTGCATTAAGATCCCCCAACAAACATATATTTTCTATATTTTGTTCTATTATCTTATCATGCAGTTTTTGGTAAAATTCTATCTGATCACTATTTGGCACATATACAACAACTAACAACACGTTTTTACATTTAATATTAATTTCAATCATCAGGATTCTTCCTCTTTTGTCTGTATATTTCAAATTACTTTCTATCTCTTCATTGACATAAACTGCTATTCCTCTCTTCTTTTCATCTGCTAGGGATACAAATAATTTTCCTAATGTTTTACATTGCAGATATTTTTCATCTTGTTTTCTTATGTGGGTTTCTTGAAGGCATACAATGTCTATTTTTTGTTTGATTAATTTCCTAAAGGTTTGGTGTCTTTTGGCTGGGAGATTGAGTCCGTTTATGTTTAGTGATATAATTTTAAGATTCCGGTCCATTCTTTAGAGTTCGTCTTATTCCTTTTTGTTCTTTTACTTCCTGTCCTTTTTCTTAGCTTGGTTTTGTGCTCTTGTCGTTACTCCTTCTTCTTCAATTTCCCCCTCTTCTCCTTTTTCTTTCTCCTTAGTGCTCTCCTCACATGGAATTTCTTGGCCTTCTCTTCTTTGTTTTGGTTTAACTCTCCTTTCCAACTCTTCTCTTCTGCCATTTGTTCTTTCTAATTCTATCACCTGGTCGTGTAGGGTTTGTGCCTTCTCTAAAGAATCGACTTTTATCTTTCTCCCCTACCACGTGACCAATACTCCCTCCGGTATTATCCATCCAAATAATATTTGTTTTCTATTTAGTAAGGCAGTGAGGAATCCATAATCCTTTCTCCATTCTCTAATTCTTTTTGATATTTGTTTAAGTGTTATTATTTCCTTCTGTTTGTAGTACATTGGTTCCTCTTTTGTTATTTTGAAGACGATGTCTCTGACTTTCCTTCGCACGAATCTTACGTGGACCTCTCTTGGCAATTTGTGTTGTCTCACGTAATTGGTATGCACCCTATATACCTCATCTAATTCGTTGATGATCTCATCTTTGTCTCGTTGCAGTGCTTCCGCAATCATTTCGGCCATTACTAGAGTTAGGTCCTCATCCCTTTCTTCTCTCACATTTTGGAACCTTAAATAGAATGCCGCTCTCTCCATCTCTAACTGTGCCACCATGTTTTTGAGATCTTTATTGAGGCCTGTAATTTTCTCATCTAGTAGCTCTAATTTCTCTTCTGTTTGGTCTGTTTTCTTTTCTATGGCCGTGATCCTTTGGTCATTTTTTTGTATTATCTCTTGAATAGAGTCCATTTTTTCATCTAGTTTTTGTATATCCTCTTTGACCGATTTTTTGACTTTGTCCAGGTCTCTCCTGGCTTCCTCATGATTTCTAGACAGGCATTCTTGCATTTTTAACAAAGTCTCCTGTATTGTCACTAATGTAGTCTGGACAGTCTGCATACTCATTGTGGAGGTTTGCTTTTCAGTCGAGAACATCCCTTCTATAGTCTTTTGTGTTGCTGGGGAAGCCGTTAAACCAATTGGTGTTGAAGTGACTTTCTTTCCTGGTTTTACTGTAGTTACTGTGGTGGATGTCATTTCCTTCAAAATTTTATATTGTTTTTTTAAGATTATGTCAACTCTTTCTCAAATCAGCATCCGCTTCTAACTCAATTTTGTGTACTACTAAGTAGTGAGGTTCTTAAGTAAGCTAAAGGATATTCTGTTCCTATTATATTCAGATATAAAAACTCGATCTATACCTTACAATTTATAATTTTACTAATTTACTATATATCACTATAATTAGTTCTCAAATTATCTGTATCTTAATCTTAATCTTAATAAAAATTGTATTCCAGTTTACCGTTCCAAAAACTATAAGTACTATAAAATGCTACAAATACTATAAATACTATATAATTGTACTAACTTGTATTAAAGTATTATGATGTTATTTCTCTAGACAGGTTAATTAATTAATTATCTAAATGGCTTAATATTAGTAAAGATCTTAATCAGAATACGTATAAGGAAGCAACAAACAAAATATTATAATATATGTACAATATTAATATAATATATATATGAATTATCATTTAAATTGATTGTCTAATAGATAATTAATAATTTATAATAATTAAATGATAATGACTAATAGTTAAATAAATAAATAGTTGTTATACATAGGATATAAATACAAATTTTCTTTTCAGGGATTAATCAGTGCGAACTTCCACTATAGTTGTCACCAGTCCCACTCTGACAACTCTCCAACGCCAACAGTTATAAGTCCGAATGGAATAGAATCTTCTTTATAAGACAGCAAACAGAAAACAAAGTCCTTCACTTTCACTCTCACCATCCAAGATGGCGATCTCAGCTCTGCCGCTTTCTCTTCTGTCCCTCTTTATTTTTGCCTATATAGTCCTTCTCCGTCGGTGCAGCTTTATTAAAAGGAAAACCAACGTCCTGTTTCAAATTGCTTCCCTTCTCCGAATTTCAAAACACTCGCTCTTTCAAACGTCTCTTTTCTATTCCTCTGTATATATCCGACAAGACAGGTTTCGCTGTCTCACTTCGCTCCCCTCGCTGCTTGCCGCCTGCACCTTTCCGAGTCTCACTTTCATTCGGCTGCTCCTCTGGACTCTAGGATTTATCCCCTCCTCGCAGTTATCATCTATAGAGCTGTTTTTAACATTTTGATCTCCTGCTCACACCGCCAGTCTTCACCCTGTACTCTTTCGCTTCCTGCTTTTACACTTGGGGCGTTAGATCTCTGGGTCGGCCATGTCGGCCATCTTCTTCCGTGTTCAGAATGAGGGTTCTTCTTGGCGCGGCAGGAGATCGCACCTCTCCACACCAGCTCCTCCGAAGTCTCCCTCTCTTTACCGGTCCACACCAAGACGGATCTCTCCCGTAACAGGCACTAAAACACTGGAAATTCGACACGGGATACAGAGCACTCCTTCCTCGTGTCGCCTCGACCCACGCCTCAACTGGAAGTTCATTTTTTCTGCAATTTTAATTATCCTCTGAAGTCTGTGTCTGTCTTGTTGGGTTGCAAAACCAAACCAGACAGTTATAGAGGTGCAGATGACAGACTCAATAATTCCTCTATAGAACTGTTATCAGCAGCTCCTTGGACAGTTTGAAGTTTCTGAGTTGGCGCAGAAAGAACATTCTTTGTTGTGCTTTTTTGATGATGTTTTTTTTTATTGAAAAAGTTTTACAAATACAAATTTTCCCCCTTTTTCCCCCCCACCCTTACCCAACATTATAAAATACATATAGAGAAAATATATAATTCCCTCCCAATCCCACCCTAACCCTCCCCCTCCACCCTTTTCCCTCCCCCCCTTGACTTCCATTATATGCAATACTAGTATTCCCAAACAATGTATATGTTATTCATCCTTCCATATCTTTTTTCTATATTTACTAGCATAATCATCAGTCCCTCTCAGCTGAAAGCGACATAATATTTTCTAGTCTGATACTTATTCTGTACATACTCAATCCATTTCTTCCATTCCTGTATATATTTCTCATGCGTCTGATCTTTTAAAAAAGCTGAAATCTTCGCCATTTCTGCAAATCCAGCCATCTTCTGAATCCATTGGTCCACAGTCGGTAAAATATCACTCTTCCAATATTGGGCAATCAACAACCTAGCTGCTGTCACCATATACAAAATCAGTTTTGTTTCACCCAATGTAAAGTCTTTAACTATACCCAATAAGAAAAATTGTGGAGAAAATTGTATTTTTTTCTTTAAAACATTTTGCATAACCCACCAAATTTTTATCCAAAAAGCCCTCACCTTTTTGCAAGTCCACCATATATGATAATATGTAGCATCTAAACAATCACATCTCCAACATTTTGGCTGCACATTAGGGTACATACAAGACAATTTCTTGGGGTCTAAATGCCATCTATAAAACATTTTATAAAAATTTTCTCGTAAATTTTGTGACTGTGTAAACTTAACGTTCTGAACCCATATTTTTTCCCATGTTTCCATCATAACTGGTTGAGAGAAATTCTGTGCCCATTTAATCATACAATCTTTAACTAACTCATTTTCTGAATCCCTTTCTAACAAAACATTATAAACTCTCTTAATATGCATTGGACCTGTCTGCTTTATCTGTCCAACCAATTCTACTTCATATTCCATTAAACCAGTTTGTTGATCTTCTTTCCATCTCATCTGTAATTGATTGTACTGCAACCAAGTCAAAGATTTCCCTTCTTCCAACAGCATATCCAAAGTCTTCAGTCGCCACCTGCCCTCTTCAAAATAAAGTAACTCTTTATATAAGAAACCCCCGAGTGACTTAATATTTGTATTCCACATGGTATCAGCAAGATCCAGCCAAAATGGAATCTTGTAATCCCAATTAGTTCGGTGCTTCCTCCAGACTCTCATCAATTTCTAAGTAGATGACTATTGAACACTTTATCCACTTTATTGTCATAAAATAGATATGCATGCCATCCCCAAACAAGGTCATGACTTTCTATATTCAACAGTTCAGTCTTAGTTTTCCCAAACCAATCACTTATTTGTATCAATGCAGCTGCTTCATAGTATAATCGAAGGTTTGGAAGTTTAAGACCACCTCTCTCACGAGTATCTTGCATTATTTTCAGTTTAACTCTCGGTTTTTTTTCATTCCAAATAAATTTATTCAGTCCTTTTTGCCATTCTAGCAGTGGTTTATCTGATTTGAGCACCGGTATCATTTGAAATAAAAAAATAAATCTAGGTAAAACATTCATCTTTACTGCTGATATTCTTCCAAGCAATGATAACTGCAGTTTCTTCCAATTTTGCATGTCTTTTTGTATTTTTTGCCACAGAACCTCATAATTATTTTGAAACAGTTTAACATTTGAATCTGCGATTTGTACTCCTAAATATTTGACCTTTGAAACAATTTCAAAACCTGCCATTCTTTCCAGTTCCTTTTTTTTGCTCTCTGTCAAATTTTTAACAATCATTTTATTTTTTTTCTGGTTCAGCCTAAAACCAGATACCATGCCATAATCTTCTATAATATCTTTCATCTGGATTATTGAATTCATAGGTTGTGATAGGGTAACAACCAGATCATCTGCAAATGCCTTAGTTCTATAGTCCTCTTGCCTTATAGCTATTCTAGTCAAGGAGTTCGAGTCCCGTATTGCATTAAGTAAGACTTCTAAAGTTAGGATAAATAATAGCGGGGATAATGGACAACCTTGTCTGGTGCCTTTTTGTATGTTGAAATTCGATGTTAAACATCCATTTATAATAAGTTGTGCATATTGCTCTTGATAAATTGCACCAATCGCTTGTATAAACCGCTCCCCCAAATCCATCTTTTCCAAAGTCTTAATTATAAAGTTCCAATTCACTCGATCAAAGGCTTTTTCCGCATCCAAAAAAACCAGCACTGCAGAGATCTGTTTATTCTTATCTAGATAGTCCATTAAGTCTATAACTTGCCTGACATTCTCCTTCATATATCTGCCTTCGATAAATCCTGCTTGATCATGATGAATTACCTTTTGGATAACTGGCATCAATCTGTTGGCTAATACTTTTGCAAAGATTTTATAATCTGTATTTAATAGAGATATTGGTCTGTAATTTTCTGGTTTCTTGAGACCTGATTCTTCTTTCGGAATCAATGAGACAAAAGCTGTTTTCCATGAGGAAGGTATCTTACCTCCTAATTGTATATTACAAAATAAGTCTTTAAGATGCTCAATCATTTCCTCTTGTAAAGTTTTATAATAAACTGCAGTTAAGCTATCCGTCCCTGGAGCTTTAGCTGTTTTTAATTGTTTTATAGCGAAACTGATCTCCTCAACTGTTATCAGTTGTTCCAGACTTTTCTTTTGAGTTGTTGAAATTTTTGAAACTCTCTTGTTTTCTAAATATTCATCTATAGAAATATTCTGTATATTATCTTTAGCATATAACTTAGTATAATATTCCAAAAAGGCTTTTTTAATTAATTCTTGTTGATAAACTTCTTTGCCAGCATATTCAGTACTATCAATAATTCGTGTAGATGCTTGTTTCCTCAAAGTGTACGCCAACCACCTGCCCGGTTTGTTAGCATTAGTAAAAGTATTATGCTTTGCAAATTGTAAATTAGTTGCCGTTTGGTCTGCTATAAGCATTTGAAATTGATCCTTCAAAAGTTTTATGGCCATTTGCAATTTTCCATCTGTTGGTTTTTGTATCAGTTGTTGTTCTTTCTTTTTTATCTCACATTCCAACTGTAGTCTCTTCTTCTGCTGATTCTGTCTATGTTTAGAGTTCATTTGAATTAGTACTCCCCGCAAATATGCTTTGCTTGCATCCCAAACTATTTCAATAGGGGTACCTTTATTCAAATTCAGTTTAAAAAACTCCTTTAAATGCTTTTTAAGTTCAATTATATTTTTTTCATATCTAAATAAATTCTCATTTAATCTCCAGGATCTTCTTTCTCTTTTGCCCATCTCGATTTCCATCCAGACCGGACTGTGGTCAGTCAAAGTCCTAGGAAATATCTTTATTTTCTTTACTTTAGAAAGTAAGTTAGTAGTTAAGAGGAAAAAGTCTATCCTGGAAAAGGATTTGTGCCTGTCTGAGTAAAAAGTAAAATCCAGTTCATTTGGGTTTCGAACTCTCCAAATATCTTTCAATTCCAAATCCTCTTTCAATTCAAAAAAAGCTTGTGGTAATTTAATCCCTAATTTGGCCGTAGTTTTTTTATCAATTTTAGGTTGAATTACTCCATTCCAGTCACCCATTATTATAATAGTTGAATAGTTCCATTCCAAAATTTTTAAATGAAGCAACTTATAAAAATTTTCCTGCTGCTGATTTGGAGCATATATTCCGACCAACAAGAATGGTCCATTATCTGTAATAATTTCAATTGCAATATATCTTCCATCTTTGTCTATTTCTATAGTTTTAGCTACAAGTCTTTTATTTATATATATCACCACTCCATTCTTCTTTTCCAAATTTGAAGCAACAAATTGCGTTCCCAATCTTGAATTTATCAAATATTTCTGATCTTGCAATTTTATATGAGTCTCCTGTAAGCAAATAACATCATTGTTCAAATAATGAAATATCTTCCTTCTTTTTTGTGGAGAGTTCAGTCCATTAACATTCCAAGACAAAAATTTAAGTGCCATTTGATCCTGTCTGAAGTTTTGAGAGCAATTGTTGAAGATTCTTTTCTACAGTAGTAATCTTCGGTTTAGCTCCTCCCATGACTTCAGCTTGCTGCTTCTCTTTGACTCTCTTTTCACGTTGTGGCTTATAATATTCTTGCTGCTGTTCCTTCATTTGTTTAGACATCGCTCTAGTTATACGTTGCTCTTCCATTTTGGATGTTGTCAATTCAAGAGCCAACGCCTCCTCTGTAATGGTTTTAGACATTTCTTCCAAAGGAGAAGCTTCAAATGGTGCAAAAGGATCAACCACAACACCACCTACAGCTCCCATTGTCTCTCTTGCCTCCTTTTGCGACTGCCTTATTTTTGCTTCTGTTTCTTGATCAAACTCAGCTTGTAATTGGGCCTCCTTATCTATTGGTGAAGATGTGCGTGGAGGAGGAGAGCCCGCTTTCAAAAGATTATAATAAAATTCTTCTGCTTTTGCAATAGTATTAAGGCGGTATCTCACTCCTCGCAGCCTCAATATTACACCTATTGGGGCATCCCACCTGAATTGTATATTCTGTTTTTTCAGTTCTGCCACCAAAAATCCAAAATCCTTTCTATCTCTTAACATTTTGGGTGGTAATTCTTTAAAGACTCCAATCTCACTTCCATCAACTTGAACAGTTGTAACAAAGGAATTTTGCAAAATTTCATTTCTCATTCTTCTGTCTGTGAAATATATCACCACATCGCTAGGCAATTGCCTTTGTACCGCCACACGAGAATTAACTCTGTACGCCTTGTCAATCTTACACAGAACCACACCTGGTTCTACTTTCAACATAACTGCTAAAGCCTCTGCACAAATTTTCCTAAGATCTTCCCTGGTATTCTCTTTTACACCTCTCAGTCTGATAGCATATTCCATTGATCGAAATTGCATCATAGTAATCTCATTTTGCATTTTTTGTGTAATTTCTTCAATTTCAACCATTCTTGAATCAGAGGCTCTAAATTTAGTCTCCATCTCTGAGGCAAGATTATCCACTTTTTTATCAATCTGCAACACTACCTCAGACAGGCCTTTAGCCACTGTTTGAATATCTTGTTTAACTGCTTCATATTTCTCTTGAACAATTCCTTTGACCTCCTGCTCTGATCTTTGAATTTCTTTAATAATACGGTCATAATAGCTTTCTTCCTTTGTCTGAGTTTGCAGCTGCGCTGTTTGAGGCTGCTTCTGCTTATGAGTGGGGGAATCCCCCCCTGCTTGCTTTCTTGCCATTTTGCCTCTAACAGATCTTCCTTTTCCACAAATTCTAACAACTTTTCCCAAAAGGTTCTCCAGATTCAATCAGGTCTAAAACAATCAATTGCTGCTTTTTTTTTCTATTTTATTTTATTTTTTGCTACTTTTCTTTTTCTTCCAGCCGGATTTGTTACTGTTAGAATGTAACCAGATACACAGTTCAAATTACTTTCGCTTTCAGCTGCTCTTCGCTAAAAGCAAGCGCCATTTTTCCCCCCACTTTCCTTTTCAATTCCAAGTTACTTTAATCCTCCAAATATTTCAGAAAAAAAACTTTAAATACTTGCAATTTGATAGGAAGTCCAAAACTTTCTCTTTTATTGTTTGGTGGTGAAAAAGCTGCCGCGCTATCTTGCTCTGCGGTTTGCAGAGTTTCCCAGCTGTCCGGAGCTTCAGCGGCTTGAATAGGGAGTCCCACCCTGTTAACACCCCAGAAACGCAAAAAAACCGCTCTGGGGGTCTCACAGGGGACTCTACCTTATGCCACCGGCTCTCCTCACGACGTCCTCTTGGGTCAGAGTTTTTCGAGCTGTTTCTAGTCTCCGAAACAGCTCTTTACAGGCAGCTGGGCTGGCGGTCTTCAAAGGACCGTCAGCGATGGTCCGCGGCAACACCGGAAGTCCTTTTGATGACGTTTTTGATGTTAGGTGTCCATTTTTGGTCTTGAGATATGATAGAACCTAGAAATTTGAAGGTCTCTACTGTTCATACTGTGTTGTCTAGTATTGTAAGAGGTGGTAGTATGGGAGGGTTTCTCCTAAAGTCTACCACCATTTCTACGGTTTTGAGTGTGTTCAGTTCCAGATTGTTCCGGTCGCAAAACGAGGCTAGTTGTTTAACCTCCCGTCTGTATGCGGATTCATCGTTGTCTCAAATGAGACCGATCATTGTTGTGTCATCTGCAAACTTCAGTAGTTTAACAGATGGATTGTTTGAGATGAAGTCATTGGTATATAGAGAGAAGAGAAGTGGAGAGAGCACACATCCTCGGGGAGGCCCTGTGCTAATTGTACAGGTATCTGATGTGATTCTGCTTAGCTTCACCTGCTGCTTCCTGTCTGTTAGGAAGCTTATGATCCACTTACAAGTGTGTTCAGGTACCACTAGCTGCTTTAGTTTAGTTAGAAGAATGTCCAGTATGATGGTATTGAATGCTGAACTAAAGTCTACAAAGAGGACCCTTGCGTAGGCATTTGGAGATTCAAGATGTTGTAGGATGTAGTGCAGAGCCATATTAACAGCATCATCTGTTGATCTTTTTGCTCGGTATGCAAATTGCAGGGGGTCTAACAGCGGATCTGTGATGGTTTTCAGGTGGGACATCACTAGCCTTTCAAAGGTTTTCATAACTACAGATGTTAGAGCAACTGGTCTGTAGTCATTCAGTTCCTTGATGGAGGGCTTCTTCAGCACTGGGATGATAGTAGAGCGTTTGAAGCAAGAAGGAACATAGCACATCTCTAGTGATTTGATGCCATGGATCAAAGCGCTCCATGGCATAGGGCCTAGTTATCTTCGAGACCGCCTGCTGCTACCAATGACCTCCCATCGACCCGTGCGCTCCCACAGAGAGGGCCTCCTCAGGGTGCCATCAGCCAAACAATGTAGGCTGGTGACCCCCAGGGGGAGAGCCTTCTCTGTGGGGGCACCTACCCTCTGGAATCAGTTGCCCCCAGAGATAAGGAGAATCCAATACCTTGGTGCCTTCTGCCGTGCCCTCAAAAGCTATCTTTTCCAGCAAGCTGGGCTGGCTTAAAAATAATTTTAAATGTTTTAATTGTTTTAATTTGTTTGTCACTTTTTAATGTATGGGGCCAAATTTACATATATTCTTAATTGTTTTTAATGTTCGTATTCTATGTTTTTAAATTTTGGCTGTACACCGCCTTGAGTCCTCAGGGAGAAGGGCGGTATATAAATCTGAAATTAAATTAAATTAAATTTATTGAAGATTCAGGTGAAGATGGGGGCCAATTGGTCAGTACAGACTTTTAAGCAAGAAGGTGTTATCTTGTCTGGGCCTGGTGCTTTTCCTGGCTTTTTTCTGTGAAATAGGTCTTTTTTTTTTTGATTTGATTTATATGCCGCCCTTCTCCGGAGACTCAGGGCGGCTTACAGTGCATTAAGCAATAGCCTTCATACTTTTGTATATTTATACAAAGTCAGCTTATTGCCCCCACAATCTGGGTCCTCATTTCACCTACCTTAGAAAGGATGGAAAGCTGAGTCAACCTTGAGCCTGGTGGGATTTGAACTTGCAGTAGTTGCAAGCAGCTGATCTTAATAACAGTGAATTAGTCCACTGCGCCACCAGGACTCGCACTTATTTTTCTAGGCTCACCAGGGGTTGTGAACCCAATGGGATGGGGTCAGTTGTAAGAGGTTTGGCTGTTGTTGGTGTGTCTGGGATGGGGGTTGTGGAGATAGGTGGCTGTAGTTTCCTTTCAAACCTGCAGTAAAACACATTCAGGTCATCTGCCAGTTGTTGCCGTAACCGGTGATATTTTTCAGAGTTTTCCACATGTTTGCTGGTTCGTTTGTTGAGAACTGATTTCGTAGCTTTTCAGAGTAGCTTCTTTTTGCTGCTCTGATCTCCCTTGTTAATACATTTCTGGCCTGATTGTACAGCATTTTATCACCTTTTCTGTAGGCTTCCTCTTTGGTACGACGTAGCTGCTTAAGTTTAGCCGTGAACCAAGGTTTATTGTTACTGTATATTCGCAAGTTCCTGGTCGGTACACATAGGTCTTCACAGAAGCTGACATATGATGTTACAGTATCTGTGAGTTCAGATCACAGATACTTTAACAATCAATTAAATGCAACTTCCGGTGGCTCCGCGAGCTTGGAAGGCGCCCGAATGAGAGCGCCCACTTCGCGGTTCCGTAAAAACCCCCGAACGGCAGTCCAACGCAGTTGGGAGGTTTGAAAAACCTTTCCCCGGGCAAAGGGGAGAGTGAAGAGCCGGCTGGTGGGGGTAGAACTCGCCAAAGCCCCCCAGAAGGATTTCTGTGGGGGCGGAAGGTTTGAGATCCCCAGAAACCAGCCAATTGCTCCGGACCGGAAACATCTCTGCCTTTGCAGAGCCACAAGTCGCAACTGCATCTGTGGGATTTTTTTTTACATTTAAACTCTTTTTAGCAACAAAAGCAGACGGGATCAGCCAGGAGGACTTTAATTGCAAGTATTTGACTTAACTTCTTTCTATTTGTGGATTGCCTCCTTTGGAAGTTACAAATTAACTGCAAACAAAATGGCGATTGAGGCTTGAGTGGCTGGGAAAGTGAAAGTGATCTGAGCACTGGCACAGCCTCAAAGAATTCTTTTAAATTTTCTTTTGTTAAAGACTTGTTAAAAGGAGGATTTTTCTAATATTTGTTGGAATTTAAGAAAAGATTTGGACTATTTGGCTGCTTTTTAATTAAAAGGAGAACTTAAAGAATACAGGAAGAAGGAAAGAAAGTAAATAAAAGAAGGAGGAGGGAAAAGAGAAACTCTCCCCAAAATGGCCACAAAAATTCCCTGAGTTAAAACAGTCCCAGCAAAAGGCACATCCAGTGCTGGAAGTTCACCTGCTCATGTTCCTAAAGTACAGGAGACACAGACTTTAACAATTGAAATGATACAGCAGGTTATCCAAGGAGCTTTGAGCTCTACAGAGGACAAACTTACAGCTGTATTGGATAACAGAATTCAAACTGTAGCAGATGATCTCACTGCTGTGATAGACACTAAAATTCAAATAGTTACAGAAGAATTGGCAGCGCGTAATGTGGATATCAGAGAAGACATACTCTTTGCATTTCAGGGGCTAGCTGCTCAAGCTGAAAATCTTGATTGCAAGATAGAAGAGGTTAAGGAAACTACTGAAATTATGAGCAGCAAGCTGGATATGGCTCAGCAGAGAATAGAGAGATCAGAGATGGATTTGATTCTCTTACAATATAGAGAAATGGAGTTTGCAGTGAGAATCAGAGGGGTGAAAGAAGATAAAAAAGAAAACTTGAAGGATAGGATGGGAGAAGCATTGGCACAGGCGCTGGGGATGCCAAAAGGCGAGGTGATGTGGCAAATGGATAAAATTTTTAGAGTTAATTCCTGGGTGGCCAGGCAAAGAAAATTACCTAGAGATATAGTAATATACTTTACTACAAGACATGTACGTAATGAAGTGCTGCAAGCAACCTATAAAAAAAGTTAGAAGTGGAAGGACAAGAAGTGATGACAATGAAGGAAATTCCCCCCAAAATGTTAAGAGCTAGAAGAGAATACTCTTTTTGGGGGGAGGAGTTGAAGAATCGTCAGCTACAATACAGATGGGATGTTTCAGCCGGTTTAGTGGTGAATCTCTCTGGAGAAAGATACAGGCTTAACACAACTGATAAAGCAAGGGATTTTTACATAAATGTTTTAAAGGCTGGAAGGCCAAAATCTCCTGAAATTAAAGTAAAACAAACAGCTGAAAAGAGACCACAGGAAGAATTGTTATCTATTGCCCAGGGGGGAACTTCAACAAGTCAAGAAGATCTTCTTCAAGTCCTGGTGGATGTGAGTGAAGAATTACCCAAGGAGCAAAGAATGACCAGAGCGGCTACAGCAAAACGTAAGGAGGAGTTAAAAATTCAACAATTGCAACTACCAAGTCGAGAACTCGCCAACACGGAAGCAGTGGGAGGAGCCAGACCGAAAAGTCAGTTAGAGTTGGAAAACCAGCAAATGCTCCTGAGGCTTCAGAAATTTAAGCATGGGAACTAGATTCCTATCTTGGAATGTCAATGGTTTAAATTCTCCACAGAAAAGAAGAAAAATATTTACGTACCTTAAACAATTTAAGAATGATATAATATGTTTACAAGAGACTCATATTAGAATACAAGATCAAAAATATTTAACAAACTCAAGATTGGGTATGCATTATGTTGCAGCATCACCAGATTTAAAAAATGGCATAGTTATCTACCTGAAGAAGGACTTAATTGCTAAATTAATTGAAGCAGATGAACAAGGTAGATACTTGGCAATTGAAGTTTTGATCAAAGGTGAAAAAACTGTAATAGTGGGGGTTTATGCACCCAATCAACAACAGGAGATTTTTTTACAGTTTTTTACATTCAAAAATGACTAATTGGAATTACAAAACATGTATTTTGCTTGGAGATTGGAATGGAGTAATAGATGTTAAAAAAGACAAGTTAGGATCGAAACAAAGCTTCGCTTCAAGAGCTAAATTGCCAAGATCTTTTTTTGATCTGATGGAGGAGTGGGAGTTGAAGGACATCTGGAGAGATAGAAATCCAACAGATAAAGACTTCACCTTCTTCTCAGATAGACATTAATCTTTTTCAAGGATAGATTTTATTTTAATATCTAACGATCTTTTCCCTAGGGTGAAGACAACCAAGATCTTTCCAAGAATGCTGACAGACCACAGCCCTGTATGGGTAGAAATAGATTATTGCAAGGGACCAAGGAGGTCCTGGAGAGTAAATGAAAATTTATTTAGATATGGGGAAAATATTAAGGAATGTAAGAAGTTTTTGAAAGAATATTTTACTATGAATATGCAAAAGGGTACCCCAATGGAAATGGTGTGGGATGCAAGTAAGGCTTATATGCGGGGTGTTCTGATTTATTTGAATAATAAATTTAGAAAAAAGCAAGGGGAAAAAAGAAGGGTGCTGGAAGAGGAAATTAAGGAAAATGAACAACTTTTGATAAAAAACCCAAGGGATAATAAGGTTAAGGAGGTTATTAACTTGCTGAAAGAACAATTTAAAATGTTGATAGCAGATCAAACTGCAACTAATTTACAGTATGCTAAATATAATACATTTTGTAATGCTAACAAACCCGGAAGATGGATGGCTTACTGTATATGCTTAGAAAGAGACAAAGTCAAAGAACAATTGAAAAAATTAAATATAAAGGTAAAGAGGTCTTTCAGCAAGAATTAATCAAGAAGTCGTTTATAGAATACTATTCAGAATTATATAAGGCAGATAAAATTCAGGATATGGATATAGATAGATTTCTTAAGAAGCAGAACATGAAGCCAGTTTCACAAGATCAAAGGGATATGTTAACTCAATTAATTACATCAGAGGAAATTATGTCTGCAATTAAAGATTTAAAGTTGGGTAAGGCCCCAGGAACTGACGGCCTGACAGCGGTTTATTATAAAAATTTGTGTGAAGAGATGGCTGAACCAATGAAAGAATTATTTAATACAATACAACAGGGAGGAAAGGTTCCTCCCTCCTGGAAAGCAGCCTTTATATCTTTAATACCAAAGGAAGGTCAGGATCATACAGAACCAAAAAATTATAGGCCTATTTCATTGTTAAATACTGATTATAAGATATTTGCTAAGGTGTTGGCAAATAGATTAATGAAAGTAATGCAACAAATGATACATCATGATCAAACAGGTTTTATAAGTGGCAGACAGATGAAAAGCAATGTAAGACATATTGTTAATGTATTGGAATATTTAGAAAGGAACAACCAGGTCCCTGCGGGTATAATATTTTTAGACGCTGAAAAAGCATTTGATCGACTTAATTGGCAGTTTTTATTAAATTTAATTGAAAGAATGCAGTTCGGAGATACCTTTATACAATCAATAAAGGCAATATACCAGAAACAAACAGCACAAATAATAGTTAATGGAGGCTTAACTGAAAATTTTTAATAGAAAAAGGTACTCGGCAAGGATGTCCTTTGTCACCATTATTATTTATTCTATCACTGGAAATATTGCTGAATAATATACGAGATTCAGAAGCAATAAAGGGAATTCAGATTAGGCAACATGAATATAAATTACGTGCATTCGCAGATGACCTGGTTGTTACCTTAACTCAACCACCACAATCTGTTAAAATATTAATGGATATAATTAAAGAGTATGGATTAATATCTGGCTTTAAAATAAATGCAGCCAAAACAAAGATAATAGCTAAAAATATGACTGTTAAACAAAAACAAGAGATGGAAAATCAAACAGGATTTGAAGTAGTTAAAAAGGTCAAGTATTTAGGTAAAAATATCCTGACAAGCAACTCAAAATTATATCATCACAATTATGAATTACTGTGGCAAAAGATGCAATTAGAGATTCAGAATTGGCGAAAGCTACAGTTGTCACTGCTAGGAAGGATAGCTGCCATAAAAATGAATCTTTTACCAAGATTTTTGTTCCTTTTTCAAACAATACCAATACTTAAAACTGATAAAATAACGAAAGAATGGCAAAAAGGTATAAATACTTTTGTCTGGGCAGGGAAAAAACCTCGAGTCAAACAGAGAATAATGCAGGATTCTCGAGAAAGAGGAGGACTTAAAATGCCCAATTTAGGGCTTTATTATGAGGCAGCTGTATTATCATTAGTTAGTGATTGGATTAACTTAACAGAGGATAGGATATTAAATGTTGAAGGGTATGGCCTGGTTTTTGGCTGGCATGCATATTTACTGTATGACAAAAAGGTAGACAATATTTTTAAAAGTCACATATTGAGAAGTTCTTTGTTACGTGTATGGAAAAAGTATAGTTATAAGTTAAATGATAAAATTCCGATTTGGGCAATACCCAGACATACAATTGAAAATATAAATATAGAACAAAAGCAAGATGGGACTTCATATGAACAACTTTTGGATAAGGAAGGATATGGTTATCAACTAAAAACTATTCAGCAATTAAAAGAACAAGGAATAATTAAAACTTGGTTTCAATACGGCCAGCTACAGGCCAGATGGAAAGAGGACCAAAAAAAGGGTATTTTGCAGCATGAAGAGAACTTGATCAAGCAGATAAGAGACCAGAGCCAAATGCATATAGAAAGGTTATATAATGTATTATTGGAAATAGATTCTGAGACAGAATTAGTTAAGGATTGTATGATAAAGTGGGCACAAAATGTAGGGGAAACAATAACGTTGGACACATGGAAACTATATGGGTTAGAAATGTAAAATTTACACAGGCTCAAAATTTGAGAGAAAATTTTTATAAAATGTTTTATAGATGGCATTTAGATCCAAAAAAATTAGCTTGTATGTATCCGAATATTCAGCCCAAATGTTGGAGATGTGGAAGTCAGGATGCCACGTATTATCATATATGGTGGACTTGTAAAAAAATTAAGGCGTTCTGGATAAAAATTTGGTGGATAATCCAAAATATATTAAAGAAAAAGATTAAATTTACGCCACAGTTCTTTTTGTTAGGTATTATAACAGAATGTACTGGACTAGAAATAAAGTTGATTTTAAATTTAATAACAGCGGCAAGACTACTGGTGGCACAGTATTGGAAGAAACAAGAAATACCTATGATTCAAGAATGGATATTGAAAGTTGTGCATTTGGCAGAAATGGCAAAAATCTCCGCATATCTCAAAGATTACTCAAATGAAAGATACATAAAGGAGTGGAAAAGATGGATAGACTATATTCAAAACAAATACTGTAATAAGAAATTTCAATTAGCTTATGAATGAAATATTTTGTAGAAATTGTTATATTAAGTAGAATATTGTTGTTTTATTACTAGGAGTTAAAGATCAAGGTTAATAATAACTTATTATATTGTTAGCTAATTATAGCTTAGAGTTTGTACATGTAATACCCTGAGCTAATCCCGGGAAGTCAAGGGGGGGAGGGGGGAGGGATGGAAGGGGAGGGATGGGGTGGAGGGGGGGAAGAGGGAGGGGAAAGGGAGGGGGAGGGTGGGGGGAGGGGAGGGGAAAATTTTTGTATAATTTGTAAAACTTTTCAATAAAAAAAAATAAAAAAAACCAATCAATTAAATGCATTGTGAGCCCCCCTGAGTCTTCGGAGAGGGGCGGCATATAAATTGAAATAATAATCACCATCATCATCATCATCATCATCTAAGTCTGCAGAGGTATTTTTGAAAACATTCCAATCAGTGCAGTCAAGGCAGGCCTGTAGCTTTAGCTTTGCCTCCTCAGTCCAAGTCCTCACTGATTTAATTGTTGGTTTTGTGGTTTTAAGTCTTTGTCTATAAGCAGGTACAAGGTGAATTATGAAATGATCAGTGTCCTACAGCTGCTCGTGGTAAAGACTGATAAGCATCTTTTAGTGGTGTGTAGCAATAATCTAAAGTATTCTTGCCTCTAGTGGGACAATTGACATGCTGAAAATATTTTGGAAGCTCTTTCCTTAAATTTGCTTTGTTTAAGTCTCCCAAAATAATGGCCAGTGAATTGGGGTATTTGGCTTCAGCCTCCATAATCTGGTCAGATAGAGTTCGTAATGCCTTGTTTACACAAGCTTGTGGAGGAACATACACAGCAATTAGGAGAAATGAGGAAAACTCTCGTGGAGAATAAAATGGTTTACAGTTGATAAGTAAAGACTAAGTTTTCATCACAGTATTTATGTATTATAGTTATATCCTGAGACCATCTGTTGTTGATATATAAGCATAAGCTTCCTCCCTTCTTTTTACCTGATGATTCTGCAATTGTGTCTGCTCTTAGTATCCGAAACCCTGGTATATGCATGCTGTTGTCATCAATTTCCTCATTTAGCCAGGTTTCAATGAAGCATAGAGCTGCTGCGTTGTAAAAATCAGAATTGCATCTGTTTAAAACGAGTATTTCATCCATCTTATTAGCAAGTGAACGTAAATTAGTCAGAAAGATTGAAGGGAGAGGGGTTTTTTTATTTCCCCTATTCCTTAGTCTATTCTAAATTCCTGCTCTTTTACCTCTCCGTCTCCGCTGTCTGCGTTTGCTTTTGGTGATCCATAGCTCCAGGGAATTTGCTTCTTCCTGTGTAAGAATCTCCTTCGCGTTTGTAAAGACGGGGGTGGGGGGGGGGTGAGGTTACAGAAAGCTGCTACATAAAGAAACATTGCTTAATTCTTAGCAGATGGTATCGTGACTATGAAATCCGTAGAGAATCACAGAGAATAATAAAAAAAATAAACCATTAGAGAGCATTTCACTGAGGCAGCCGTCGGTGGCGCCATCTTGGCGATCCCCCAAACTGCAAACTAAATAGATAAATACAAATAAATAAATATTTATTTATAAAAATAAATACAAACTACAAAGTAAAAAGAAAAGTAGTGGGGAGGGAAAGGGGAAAGAGAGGTGAGGAAAGATAAGAAAAAAAGAAAAATAAGCATTGACTTCCAACTCTCTTTGTTACAGTAAAATAAGGCATTGACATCAAATCACAACTTTTTGCTTTTTCATAATAATATAAACAAGCCATTTCTATAAAGATCATTTAGTCTAATCGGTAAATTCCAAAGTCAAAGTTCCATTCTTCTCCACATCAAGCACGAAGTTCAGAAGTGGTCTCCATATGGAAACAAAGGTGCTTATGTTCTTTTCTTTAATCAAAGTGGTCAATTTTGCCATTTCAGCCAACTCCTCCAACTTCTGCAAGCATCCGTCCATAGTAGGAATCGAAGTGTCCTTCCATTTTTGTGCATACTGTCTTGCTGCTGTCAACATATATAATAACAAAGTTCCAAATTTTTTCTCTAGTTCTTTTTTCATTAAATCCAAAAGGAAAAGTTCTGGTTTCATTTTATCTCCATTTGCAAAAAAATTTGTATTAAAATATGAGTCATACTCCAAAAAACTTTTGCTTTATCACATGTCTACCATAGATGATAAAAGGTCCCCTCTTTACTTTTACACTTCCAGCATTCATTTGACATACCTTTATACATCTTAGATAACGTATCTGGTGTTAAATACTAACGATGCATCATCTTATAAAATTTTACTTTTAGATTGTAATTTAATGTGAATTTTAAACCCTTCGTCCACATATTTTCCCATTGTTCAAGCATCGCATTGTATCCAAGGTTCCTTGCCCACTGAATCATACAATGTTTTACATGTTCATAATATTTTCTAGATCTTAGCAATAATATGTTCATCATTGCCACATAATGAAATTTCCAATTCATTTTTAACAAAGTCAAATCCATAACTTTTTTTATCCAGTTTAAACCTTTCTTTCAGTTGTCGATAGGTAAACCAGTGGCATACGTAACCTTCTGATTCAAGTTCTTCCCTCGGCTTTAATATTGGGTCACCAGAGTTGAAAGATAAAATTTTACTGTACATCAGCCAGTCTGACTTTGCCACCATTTCTTTTCTGAAAAAGGCTTCCTGTGGTGACACCCAAAGAGTCCCATAACAAAATGGTTATTAAAATCAACATTAACTTTGCATTTATCATACCATAAAAAGCCGTGCCATCCAAATCTTAATTCATGGCTCTCTAATTCAAGTAACCTCTTATTCTGGAGGCTCGCCCATTCTTTTGCCCAGGTCAAACAATATGCATCAAAATACAATTTCATAACTGGCAGACCCAAACCCCCTCTTTCCTTAGCATCTTGCAGTAGCTTATATCTAATTCTTGTTTTTTTCCGTTGCCATGTGAATTTAGAAATATCCTTCTGCCATTGTTTAAATGGATTATCAGTTGTAAGTATTGGTAATGTCTGAAATAAAAAAAAGCATCTTTGGTAAGATATTCATCTTAATTACAGAAATTCTACCCAATAGTGATAAATGGACTAGATGACCTACAAGGTCCCTTCCAACTCTGTAAATCTGCAGTTTATCCCATCTTTGTAAATCCTGTTTAATATCCCTCCAAAGAGGGACATAGTTATTTTGAAACAGTTTTATATTTGTATTTGTCAACATAATCCCTAAGTATTTCACCTTTTTCTCAACCCTAAAACCCGACTTTTTATTCAATATATCATTATGCTGAGAAGACATATTTTCCAGAGCACTGCGGCTCCACTCCATCTGTGGGTTGATCCTCATTTCTGACAGCAACTGAGAGAACTTAAAATCG
Source organism: Ptyas mucosa (assembly GCA_012654045.1). NCBI lineage: Eukaryota > Metazoa > Chordata > Lepidosauria > Squamata > Colubridae > Ptyas > Ptyas mucosa. The sequence continues at coordinate 421,421 of WNWU01013261.1, forward strand.
ATTAGCTCCCCACTCCGTGCTCTAGCCACGCCTCCCTTTAATCCCCAGTCTTTCTCTCAGTTGCTGACAGACTGAGGTGGAAAATTTTTTGCTCCGTGCTCTGGATCGTTTGGTGGCGTTAGGTTTCTTTATTTTCTTTTGATTAGTTTCTTTTCGGTGGAGCTTTGGGGCTTTGTTGATTTTTTTTGTTGTTTTGCCTGCCTGCTGGTACTGCCTGCGGTGTGCCTGGGGTGCCTGGTCACGCGGAGCCTCGGCGCTGTAAGCGCCTCCAGCCGCCGGATTCTGACCCTTTGGGGCGGATCCGGCTCTTTACAGTTGAGGAGAAGGTTGGCGGCTGCCACCTTCCCTTTCAGATCGCTCCCTCGCTTGTTGCCATCAGCGAGGGGAGCGGAGGCAGGCACGGCGGCCATCCCGTCAGGGCTCTGCGGGCGGCGCCGTTTCCCTGGGCAGCTGAATAGCCAAGGTGAGTCCCAGGTGATAGGGGGTTACCGCGGCGACTGTCCCGGCAGGGCTCTGCGGGCGGCGCCGTTTCCCCCTTTCCTGTTGTTTTCCGGCGCTGGGACTGCAGAGCGAGCGGAGGCGAGGGGAACCACCCGCTCGAGATCGGCTCTGTGCGGCTGCTGAGCTCACAGCCGGATCAGAGCTGCTGCACGTGGGGAGGCTGAGTAAGCAGCGGGCGCCATTTTGTTGGAACGTGGCCGCCCACCATTTTTGATTTGCATTGCCTAGCTCCCACGGCAGCGTTACCAGGAGGGTTTGCCTTGTGCGCCCCTCTCCTGCCTGGCAAAGGGAGTGGGGGCTTGCCTTCCTCCTCTCTTCCCTTGTGCCAGCAAGGTGCCCAGCTGCAGGTTCCCGTGGGGGGGGTTAATTACTGGTGTGCGGGCGCGCGCTGCCCTGCCTCACCCCCCCATTTCTCCCAGTGCCGTGGCCTGGTCTTAACGGCTGGGGACTCTTTGGGCGCGAAACTACTCCCCTAATTCCTGGGGTCGTTTCTGTGCGGTGCCTGTTTCAGGCTTTGGCTGCAATTGGGGGGGGGGGGTGCCATTACGGCCCCAACCTCTACAGCTTTGTATCTTGTGTGGTTGTGCCAGGGTAGATTGGTTTACCCAGCTGCATATATAAATTAATTGGCATAAATTAATAAATTTGCATAAATTAATAAATTTGCATATAATTTGCATAGATTACTAAATTTGCATATAATTTGCATAAATTAACAAATTTGGTTTTTTGAAAAAATTCCACACGAGTCTCGCTACTGCCTTGCGAGAATGGCAGATTCATCATGTTCCTCAGATTTGGAACGGGAGGCCAGCCCGGTGCGGCCGCCCAAACTTGCCAAGAAGCATTCTGGCAAGAGGAGCCGTAAGTCCCACCATTCTAAGGCGTCTTCTTCGGTTGAGAAGGACGCGCTCCAGAGGCACAAGGCTTTGGAAAGACAGTGGGAGAAGGCTAAATTGGCTGCTGCCACACCGGCTACCCACATGGAGGGTGCCTCTCCAGGTGGTCATACTGGTCCGGCACAGGTCCTCTCGGGGACGGTCCCGTCTGCCCCTCTATCACTTTCCAGGGGCATATCTCAATCTCTACCGGATGTCTCCCGGGCGGGGTTGGACGCTGGCCATCACCCGCGTCGACAGCCTCCCTCCGCTATGTTCATGCCCACAGCTGCGGGGCTGAGAACGGTGGCACAGCCTGATGTGGGACCACAATTTGACCTCCAGATGGTGCTGTCTACTGCTTTGGCTTCTATCATGGCAGCAAGCGCGCAGACAGCGGCTCAGGCTCCTACTCCGGGACCTTCCCTGACGGCTCCGGTGGCTCCTGTTGTTCGCAGATCCCGTGAGCCAGTGCACCCCGAGACTGAATCCTCAGAAGAGTCTGATCGTGAGGAGGATTATCCTGAAGATGAGTTTTCGGAGGACGAAGGTCTGCTGCCGGATTCGCCCGCCTTTACGGGCCTGTTCCGCCCGGCCCTATTTAAATCATTGCTGCACAAGGCGCGCCTGACTACTAACCTGGGCTCGGTAGGGGCTCAGCCTCCGCCTTCACAGTCTGAGGTTGGACCTCATGATGCCTTGTTCAAACAGGCCAAGGCTGAGAAGGAGTTTGTGCCGTGCCCTCAACTGTTTACTGACGTTCTGCAGGCACCGTGGGGACAACCGGGCTCCTCGACTGCACCCACGAATTTGGACAAGAAGTTGTTTTGCTCAGCTCCTGAGTTGGACGCTTTGCTGGAGTTGCCGGCGGTGGATGCTCCGGTGGCGGGGCTGATTTTGCAGTCGTTGATCTCGGGGGATCCCCTGGAGGGTTTGAAGTCGGAGGAGAGGCGCACTGAGATGGCCTTCCGTAAGGCGCATCAGGCGGTAGCTTGGGCCGTCCGTTCGGCTACGGCGACATCGTTCTTCAACAGGGCCTCGCTGATCTGGCTGAGACAGCTGCAGGAACGCCTTCCTCCAGAGGAGACACATTTGCACCATGATATTAATAAGATTATCGCAGCCACGGAGTATTCGGCGGATGCTTCGCTGAGCTCGGTCAAATTTGCTTCAAGGGCACTTGCGGCTTCTGTGACGTTTGTTTTGGTTGAGACCCTGGAAGGCGGATGATTGATGCCAATTGATGCCAATTGATGCTGGCGGAGATCTCTCACCTTTTGGAGATAGAGGCAATAGAACCGGTGCCTCGGGATCAGTGGGGGACCGGATTTTATTCAGTTCTCTTTCTAGTTCCCAAAAGTTCCAGTGGAGTCCGGGGAATCCTCAACTTGAAACAGTTGAACCTGGCGGTGCGTTATCGCCGTTTCAAGATGCACTCTCTGCGTTCAATTCTTGCTTCGGTGCGGCAGGGAGATCTCCTCCAGTCCGTGGATCTTCGGGAGGCGTATCTCCATGTCCCCATCCACCCTTCACATCGGCGGTTTCTGCGCTTCGAGTTTGTGGGCAAGCATTACCAATATTGTGCAATGCCGTTCGGACTTTCCTCCGCTCCGCGGATGTTCACCAAGTTGGTTGCGGTGGTGTCGGTTTCGCTCAGCTCGGTTCCGGTGCGGACTCTGTGTTACCTGGACAATGTGCTGGTGCTGTCGTCGTCTCGGGTCAAGGCTGTTCAGGACATGGACCTGGTCTTGAGGGCGTTCCGGGCGCATGGGTTCACGATAAACGTGGAAAAGAGTCATTTCGTTCCGTCCACGTCGATTCTGCATCTGGGCGCCATAATAGACTCTGCGAGAGGGCAGGTGTTCTTGTCTCCGGACAGAGTGAAGGACATATCGCTGTCGCTGGACCAGGTGCTCTCCCGAAGGTCGGTGCCGTTGTTGACCCTGTCGAGGCTGTTGGGAAAGTTTGTCTCCTGTTACCAGATCGTCCCTTGGGCGCGCCGTCATTCGCATCCGCTGCAGTGGCTTCTCCTCCCATTTCAACGAAAGGGGTGGGCCAGCTCGTCGAGGAGGGTTCCTGTTCCCCCTCAGGTCAGACTGTCTCTGCGTTGGTGGAGATCGGCGGCCATTCGGAGAGGTTGTCACTTTCTGGGCCTGGACCGGGTGGTCTTGACCACCGACGCCAGCCTTCATGGCTGGGGCGCCCACTTGTCCAATCGGGTGGCACAGGGTCTCTGGACCCCGGCCGAGAGTGCCTTGAGCATCAATCTCCTAGAGCTGCGGGCGATCAGGTTGGCTCTTTGTCACTTCAGGGTGGAGATTCGGGTGTGCCATGTGTTGGTCCTCACGGACAACACGTCGGCCAAGGCGCACGTGAACCGGGAAGGCGGTACCCGGTCCCGGGGCCTAATGTTCGAGTCGGAGAGGCTGTTCAGCTGGGCGGAGCGGAACCTGTCGTCGATTCGGGCGGACCACATTTCCGGTGCGGCGAACGTCCAGGCGGATTGGCTGAGCAGGGAAGTGATCGACCAGGCAGAGTGGCAACTACATCCTCGTCTGTTTCGAGAACTGACTCTCCGTTTCGGAAATCCGGTGGTAGATCTTTTCACCACTCACACCAACGCCCAGCTTCCTCGGTTCATCTCCCATTATCCCTCGCCGCTGGCACACAGACACCCTGCGTTGCCGCTGGCCTGCGGGACTGCTGTACGCCTTTCCTCCGGTCACGTTGATCCAGCAGGTCGTCCGGAAGATCATAGCGGAGCGGGCGAGGGTGTTGCTTGTGGCCCCATACTGGCCTCGCCGGCCCTGGTTCCCGGACCTAGTGGAGCTGTCGGTCTCCGACCCGTGGGTGATCCCTCCCCACAGGATTGTCCTGCGCCAAGGGGCCATCTCTCACCCCGAGCCTCAGTGGCTCCAGTTGGCCGTCTGGGATTTGAGCGGCTCCTCTTGAGGAAGGGTAGGCTTCCAGATCCAGTCATCAGCATTATCCAGGCGGCTCGTCGACCGTCCACAACACGGATTTACGAGGCGTCTTGGCGGGCGTTTTGCCGTTGGGCTGCTGGGAGTCACATGGATCCCACGTCGGCGTCGGTGCAGGATGTACTTGGTTTCCTTCAGGCGGGTTTCGAGCAGGGACTCGCCCCGGCTACGCTGCGTCGCCAGGTGGCGGCTCTGTCGACTGTGATTTCTGCACCTCCTTACCAGTCGTTGGCGCATCACCCCTGGATCCGGGGGTTTCTTCATGGCGCTCGGAATTTACACCTGGTGGTGGTCCACCGGTATCCCACTTGGGATTTGCAGTTGATTTTGCAGGCGCTTACCGTTGCACCCTTTGAACCGTTGGGGTCGGTTTCACTTAAGTTCCTATCTTTTAAGGTGGCTTTTCTCCTGGTGGTCATGTCGGCGCGGAGGATTTCGGAGCTCGCCGCGTTGTCGGTCAGGGAGGACCTGTGCATCTTTCGTCCTAATACTGTTGTTCTTCGTTTGGATCCGGCATTTACACCCAAGGTGAACTCATGGTTTCATCGTGCGCAGGAGATCGTTTTGCCGGATTTTTGTCCTTCTCCTCAACATCAGCGTGAGATTCTTTGGCATACACTGGACGTTCGTAGGGCCTTGCGTCGGTATATTCGCCGGACGGCCGCTTTTCGGAAGTCGGAGGCCCTTCTCGTGTCATTTCACCCGGCCTCCATGGGTCAGAAAGTTTCGTCGGCCACGGTGGGCCGGTGGATTAAGGCGTGTATAGCGTCCGCTTACGAACGTCAGGCGAGGGCCCCTCCGTCTAGGATTTTGCCTCATTCGACGCGGAGTGCAGCTACTTCAGCGGCTTGGTCGACGCAAGCGTCAATACTGGACATTTGCCAAGCTGCCACATGGACTTCGTTGTCGCCGTTTATACGGCACTATCGGATTGACTCTTACGCTTCGGCTGATGCTTCGTTTGGTAGGACGGTCTTGCAGAGTGTTGTTACGGGGTCTTCGAGGGGGAGCAGTCCGCCTCCCGGCCCTGTGGTTTGAGCTTGGGTATGTCCCACAGATGGAGTGGAGCCGCAGTGCTCTGGAAAATGGATGTTGTCTTACCTGAATGTCCTTTTTCGGGGCACTGCGGCTCCACTCCATACCCTCCCTGTTTGTTCTGATGTTGGCGTCCTGCTATTGTTGGTTGTTGGTTGTGTTTTTTTGGTTTGAATAAAGTTTGTTATTTCCTTTGGTGCTGCGTCTTCGTTCAAGACTGGGGATTAAAGGGAGGCGTGGCTAGAGCACGGAGTGGGGAGCTAATCGATTTTAAGTTCTCTCAGTTGCTGTCAGAAATGAGGATCAACCCACAGATGGAGTGGAGCCGCAGTGCCCCGAAAAAGGACATTCAGGTAAGACAACATCCATTCTTGATCAGCATTGTTGTTTTCTGTTTGTTTATTTTGAAACCTGCCAAAGCCCCAAACTCGTTCAATTTCCTCATCAAATATTCTATATTATTTTTTTGGATCATGTAGAAATATAAGCAGATCATCAGCGAAGGCCCTCAATTTATAAGTTTCTTTCTTAATATTTATACCACTTATTTTATCATCTTGTCTAATACTTCTATTCAGGACTTCCAAAACAAAGATAAACAGCAGAGGGGACAAAGGACATCCTTGTCTTGTACCCTTTTGAATTTCACATGAGTTAGTTAAGTCACCAATTACAACAATTTTGGCATTCTGGGACGTGTAGATTGCTTTAATTCCTTGGATAAAATTCACTCCAAAGTCCATTTCTTCCAGCACCTTAAACATGAAGCCCCAATTCAGGTTCTCAAAGGCCTTCTCTGCATCTAAAAATGTTAAGGCAGCCTGTTTCTCATTATGATATTGTAAGTATTCAATAATATTTAAGACAGTCTTCACATTATCTCTTAGCTGTCTTTTCGGCAAAAAGCCAGCTTGGTCTTTTTGTATATATACCTGTAAAATCATCTTTAATGTTTCTGCCAGAATGGCAGCGAAGAGTTTGTAATCTTTATTTAATAATGAAATTGGTCTATAATTCTTTGTCTTTGTAATATCTTGACCCTACTGTATGTGCTAAAGGGGGATAGTGTAGGAGATGACTTGGCTGAGCCCAAGGGTGGGATCAAATGCACATCAGTTTGGATTTGCTTCCCACCCACAAGAGATCTAAGTCCAGCCCTCCCTTGAATTCCATTGACTCTTATCTAGCGCCAATTGACCTTGACTGTTAATAGTTCAGATTCTTGTGTATAGGTAGCATGAAATAAACTTGTACTCCTTTTGAACTTAATCACAATAGGATAGAACTGGAAGGAACCTTGGAGGTCTTCTAGTCCAGACCCCTGCTCAAGCAGGAGACCCTATACCATTTCAGACAAGTGACTGTCTAGTCCAGAGGTGGGTTGCTACTGGTTCAGACTGGTTCGGGAGAACCATTTATTTATTTATTTATGTAATTTATATGCCGCCCTTCTCCCGTAGGACTCAGGGCAGCTTACAAAAACAACAAAGAAATTACATAAACAGTTAAAATCAGTTTAAAAATTAGTTAAAATCAGATTAAAATCATTAAATATTTAGATTCCCCCTATGGATTCAGCCCATATGGCGAAAAAGCCACGTCTTTAATTCGCGGCAGAAGGAGAGGAGGTCTGGGGCTATCCTGAGGCCGGTGGGCAGCTCATTCCAAAGGGTCAGCGCTCCAACAGAGAAAGCCCTCCCCCTGGGGGCCGCCAGCCGACACTGTCTGGCTGACGGCACCCTGAGGAGGCCCGCTCTGTGCAAGTGCACCGGACGGTGGGAGGAAGGCAGGAGGTGATCCTGCAGATACCCTGGGCCTAAGCCATGTAGGGCTTTATAGGTTAGCACCAGCACCTTGAAATGAACCCGGAGAGCCACAAGCAGCCAGTGCAGCTCACACAGGAGAGGTGTCACATGGGAGTATCAAGAAGCCCCTGTAACAACCCGCAGGGCTGCATTCTGGACTAACTGTAGTCTCCGGGAGCATCCCAAGGCGAGCCCCATGTAGAGGGCATTGCAGTAGTCTAGCCGAGACGTGACAAGGGCATTAGCGGAAATTTGACGTGGTTTCCCAAACCGTTAGTGACCTTTGGCTGGCCACGCCCTCGAACCGGTCCCTGCTCGCTCACCCCACTCACCCGATGCTCACTCGCCCCACCCAGCCACTACTTGCAGAATCTAGCCCCGTACTTCTGCTCACCGCTGCTAGCAAAGGTAAGGCCAAAGGGCACGGCTGGGTGGGGGAGGGAGAGCTGGTGGAGGGGTGATACCATCAGCGGGTGGTGGACCAATGCACGTGGGGAGGGAGGGGAGCGCACGGGAGATCGTGGCACTGGAGCTCTTCTCGTGCATTTCCCCCAGCTGGCCTGGCCTGCAAGGGAAGCACGGGGGAGATCCTAGCTGCAGTTTACTCGTGAGCAACATTGGCCGGGAGAGGCAGGGAAAAAGGCCAATGGTGCTCATGAGTAAATTGAGGCTCCTAAGGGGGGATCGAGCCTCCCCACCCACAACATCTTCACCTGAGGGCATCGCTGGCAGCCACTTCCTGCGGCTCCCGTCCCATGCTCTTCCCGCTGCTGCTCGGCCTCCTCGATGCATGGAGGCAGGAGGCGGTGGTTTCTTTCGCTGCCTGCGATCTGCTGCCTGCCTCTAATCTGCAGTTTACTCATGAGCATGGTGCTCACAAATAAACTGCAGATTACAGGAAGCCAGCAGATCGTTGGCTTACTCGCTCCACTGCTCACCTGGCAGAGCACAGACTGGCAGCTCCAGGTCGTCTCTCAGCTGTGGCAGGTGGGGCAGGGGATGGGGGGCGCTTGGCAAGCTTTGCAGCTGTGTGGCTACAAAGGTTGCTGTACCGGCTCCCTTCTCCCTGCCGGCCAGCACCTCCCGAAGCCGCCAGTGTTGCATGCAGCCGCTGCGCTGGGACTGATAGGGGCAACAGCAACCCTCTCCTGTCTTTCTCCAGCTGGGTGGGGAAAAAAAGAGGGGGACTTCACAAACAAAAGAGAATTGCTGCAGAGTTTGTCTCCCAGTTGATATCAGGGTAGTTAAAGTTTTCCCATTACTACTGTGGTATATTTCCTTCATACATTTGTTAATTGATTAGCAAAGAGGATTACCTCGACCCATACCAATCGGGTTTCAGGCCCGGGTACAGCACGGAGACGGCATTGGTCGCTCTGGTGGATGATCTCTGGAGGGCCCGGGACAGAGGTTATTCCTCTGTTCTGGTCCTATTAGATCTTTTGGCGGCATTCGATACCGTCGACCACGGTATCCTGCTGCGTTGCCTCAAGGGGTTGGGAGTGGGAGGCACTGTTTTACAGTGGTTCTCCTCCTACCTCTCGGGTCGAACGCAAGCGGTGTTGGCAGGGGGGCAGAGATCGACCTTGAGGCCACTCACTTGTGGGGTGCCTCAGGGGTCGGTTCTCTCGCCCCTTTTGTTCAACATCTATATGAAACCGCTAGGGGAGATCATCCGTGGTTTTGGGGTGAGGTATCATCAGTATGCGGATGATACTCAGCTTTTTATTTCCACCCCGAACCAACCCAGTGATGCCCTCGACGTAATGGCCCGGTGCCTGGAAGCGGTACGGGTCTGGATGGGTAGAAACAGATTGCAACTCAACCTGGCCAAGACCGAGTGGCTGTGGGTACCGGCATCTCGGTTCAGTGGAGAGATGCCATCGCTGACTATAGGGGGTGAAGTTTTGCCCCCTGTAGACAGGGTGCGCAACTTGGGCGTCCTTCTGGACTCACGGCTGAGCTTGGAAGACCAGATAACAGCCGTGACCAGGGGGGCATTTGCCCAGATATGTCTGGTGCGCCAGTTGCGCCCCTACTTGGACCGAGATGCCCTATGCACAGTTACTCACGCGCTGGTCACCTCACGGATTGACTACTGCAACGCTCTCTACATGGGGCTGCCCTTGAGGACCACTCGGAGGCTTCAGCTGGTACAAAATGCAGCCGCGCGGGTTGTGATGGGAGAATCCTGATACTCCCATGTTACACCTCTCCTGCGCGGTTTGCATTGGTTGCCAGTTGCCCTCCGGGTGAGATTCAAGGTGCTGGTGATGACCTACAAAGCCCTACATGGCCTAGGACCAGGATATTTGGCGGACCACTTACAGCCAGCAACAATATCCCATCGCCCGGTTCGCGCCCATAGAGAGGGCCTACTCAGGGTGCTGTCAGCTAGACAGTGGCGGCTGGCGACCTCCAGGGGTAGAGCCTTCTCGGTGGGTGCCCCCACCCTCTGGAATCAACTTCCCTTGGAACTCCGATTAGCGCCTGACCTTCGCACCTTCCGCCGTGAATTAAAAACTTGGTTGTTTAAATCCCTTGACCTGGACTGATAATGGGGTTTTAAGGGTTAATTTTAAATCTTTTAAATTTTTAGACTTTATTTTATATTGTGGCTTTGTTTTTATTATTGTGAGCCGCCCTGAGTCCATTGTGAGATAGGGCGGCATATAAGCCGAATAAATAAATAAAATAAATAAATAAATAAAGAGTTCATCTATTTCTTCTGCTTGGTTGGGTGGCCTGTAGTATATGCCTATAGCGGGGGGTCAAACTCAAGGCCTGCAGCCGGGATGTGGCCTGTGGGGTGCTTAGATCCGGCCCATGGGGCCGGCCTGGAAATAGCAAAGGACCAGCCCGTGGTGTGTCTGCTAGCAAAGCACCGGCCCGCAGTGCCTCTGCGGTGCCTCTTACTTATGATTGCTCATAAGTAAGAACCAGTAAAAGAGGAATGGAAAAATCCCTATCTGTAGATCAGCGTTTCTCAGTTTGGCAAGTTTAAGATGGGCAAACTTCATGCTGCCTGGGGAATTCTGGGAATTGAAGTTCATGCACCTTAAAGTTGCCAAAGTTGAGAAGCATGGGTCTAGACTAGAGTTTAGGATTTTCTATTCCTGTTTTATTTAGAGTTTGGTGCAATTAAATAAATCAGTTGTGGTTTCCTTAACAAATAGTGATTAAAGCGATATGAACCATTACTGGATTTTTTGTGAGAAACTGAAATTAAAAGTTGATCTGGGGCTTTGATGATTAGAGATGGGATTATGGAAATAATGTAGACAAATGTTAATCTTAGAGTAAGAATTTGATATATTTTTTACTTATATCTGTACCAAAGAAAGTTGGAAGGCATTCTTTTTCGGGTTTCCTTCTTTTCCTCTTTCTTTCTACACTTTCACTCTTTTTCTTTCCTGAGCCTTTTCTTTTTTCAAATCTGTTTATTTGTTTATACTTTAGCTTTGTATTTTTTTGATGTATGAAGTATCAAAGACTCAGCCATTATAATTCTACATTCCTTATTTATAGAAATCATATCAAAATTTAGAAAAAAATCTCATATAAGTCAGGCTCTGAGTCCCTCTAACCAAAAAGTGTTTATCTATAGAAGAGAATATTTGTAGCTCAGGGTTGAACTGTGGGGTCCTTGGTGCTCTCTGAGCTTGATGGTTTTCTTGCAGATGTTTCATTACCAAACTAGGTAACATCATCAGTACTCGAAGGGAGTGGAGTTTGCTCTTATTTTCATATACTAGTGGCTTACCCTGTCAGTGTTGATCAGTTGCTTCACAAACAGTGTTTTGATTGGTGCCAGGTCGCTACAGCTTCATGCAGAGAAGGGCTATTCTGCACCCCTCCCTCAAATGTTTCCCAGCATTCCTTTAGGAACCTCCAACATGCAAACTATGGTTACTCATCCTAAAATGAATCCTCTTTACCTGGAGCTTCAAAATTTGCTGTTTGCTGGGAAGATGTGTAGCTAAACATCAGTCTACATTTAGTGTACATCTGACTTTGGGGATATTTCTTCATAACCAAACAAAAGTGTATTTTCTGTGCAGTTCAGACGCCTTGCTCGCTGGATTTGGATGTCACAAAGCAAAGCCCACATTTTGTAATTGACCGCCGTGCCCCATTTTGACTGGCAGAGTGCTGCAGGAGGCTAAGTGCAGTCACGCCCCCGGCCATGCCCACCCTGGCCACGCCCCAGCCCTCTGAGGTCAAACACAACCCTCATGCGGCCCTCAATGAAATTGAGTTTGACACCCCAGGCCTATAGCAATGTCATTTTTTTCCCTTTTATATTGACCCATATGGATTCTAGGAGGTTTTCATCCTTGGTTTCGTGTATTTCTGTAGAGGTGTAGTGATCTTTTATATATAATGCAACTCCACCTCCTCTTTTGTTAGGTCTGTTTCTTTTCAACACTTTGTATCCTACCATCAGTACATTCCAGTCATGAGTTTCATCCCACCAAGTTTGAGTAATGACAATTATATCATAAGTTCACCCTGTTTGTTCACTAAACTTTGAACATTAGTGTATAGGCATTTGAGTTCTTTATGTGTTTTGAGTATGTTTCTTATATCTCCTACTTTGTAACTGGGATTTCCATCCTTTCCATCACTCTCTACTTCATTACGTTTTTCTTTTTTTCTTTTTTTGCTTTATTCCCTCCTTATGTGATTGGTTATCTAGTGGTTTTTGCTTGGAATTAGATTCTAAAGGTTGTGAAGTTTGGCCCCACTCCCCACTCAATTTTAGTTTAAAGCCCTTTTGATAAGATGAGCCAGTTGTTTTCTGAATATATTCTTTCCAGATCTTGTGAGGTGCAGTCCATCCCTTGCCAGTAGCCCTAGGTAGGTAATACAAACCATGGTCTAGGAAGCCAAAGTTCTGTTGACAACACCAGTTTTTAAGCTAGTGGTTCATTTCTAAAATCCTTTGCTCCCTCATTGGATGTTGGGCTTTTGTTGGAAGTACAGATGAAAACACGACTTATGCTCCTAATTCTGTAGCTTTCTTCCCTAGCTGTTCGTAATCTCTTGTTATTATTTTCAGATTCATTGTTGTGTCATTGGTCCCCACATGTATGAGAAGAAAGGGGTAGTAATCTGTGGGGTTGATTATTTTAGAAAGGTACTCAGTTACATCTTTGATTTTTGCTCCAGGGAGACTATATACCTCCCTAGATTGACTGCCCGGTCTGCAGACTATAGTTTCTGTTCCTCTAAGAATTGAATCTTCTATCACCAATATCCACCATTTTTCCTTAGGGAAATCTGGGATACTTTTCTTTCTGTTCCAGTAATGCTGGGTTGTGCCTCTTTTTTAGAAACTATTGATGACTGCTCTTTTGTGAGTGTCTGTATATTTTCTTCCAGGGGGAGGCTATGAAAGCAATTGTTCAGTTCCACAGGGGCTTCATTGGGCTAGGGTAGATAGTAGTGGCTTTGCTCTTGGTTGTTGTTTTCTTCTAAAAGTGGCATGTTTCTATCGGTCTTGCTCTTTAGGTACATGTGTAGGCTCATTTTTTATGGAAGTTGTTTGTTCCTTATTGTGTTCAATTTGGGAATATCTGTTTTCTTTATGTTCATATATGGGGTCATCATTTTTTAGAAGCTGTTTGCTCCCTATTGTGTTTTATTTTTGTGTAGTGTTGTTTAGGTTGGGATTTCTCGCTTTGTTCATTGAGTTTCAGATTGCCTAGAGTTGCCTCTAGACCAGGCCTGTCAAACTGGTGGCCCATGGGCCAGATATATCATGTGCAGGCCATGCCCACCCCGGCTCAACAAAGGCAAAAAACATCGTGATATGTCACAATCCGCCCCGTGACGTGATCGATTTTGACACCCATGGTCTAGACCCTTTACTAATTTACTTTACTAATCCTGGTTTCTGGTTTCTTGCACCTGACAGATAGGGAACTAGCAAAGAAATTGGATAATTTTTTGCTGTTGACTTTGGTGGGGGTTGGGAGGGATGTAGGATAGATGCCTGAGCTGGTTTTTGTTTCTTTACCCAGGAAGGACGTTAGATGAACTGATATAGGCAGTGAGATATGATATTATTAGCCAAATTGGCAAATTACAAATAACTCCTCAGAGCCAGTTGGTATCCACCAAAGAGTTTGAAGTCTATTCATGAGGATTAGAAAACAGCCAATGTGAATCCTGATTTTTATTTTTAAAGGATCAAGGGGTGATTCAGGAAACTATAGGCCACTTTGGATTAATATCTGTTAGGGAAAAAAGTTGAAAATAATATTAAAAGGAAAATAAGCAAACACAGAACGAGTGTCAGCCCTGGAGGCCATCTTTCTCTTTGGATCTTCAGGGCTGCCACATATAGTGCATAGGCCTGCTGTGGGAACCTGGGAGGGGGGTTGCATGGAGTGGGTAGAGATAGATAGCCATAACAACATTCTTTTCTCTGGGAGTCAAGGACGTTCAGCCTGCACCTGGAGAGGCGTGACTGGGAAACATCTCCAGTTGGGACGGTGGATTGATTGGACCATGTGATGGACATGTGGGTGCAGGGGAAGGGATTTTGACTTTCCTTTGAGTGGGGAAAACCCGGGGGCTTTCAGATTCGGGTTTTCCCAGATGTGCCAATATGACATCTCTAATAAAATGGAGCTTTGAGGAATTGCCTGCCTCAGAGTCTTACTAGGTTGGGACTTGGAACCCTGACAACGAGCTTTGGTGGAAAAGAAGCAACATGGCTTCTACAAAGTTAAGCCTTGCCTTGCTAACCTACAGTACTGTGCAAAATTGTTAGGCAGTTGTGCAAAAATGCTGTAAATTAAGAATGCTTTCAGAAATAGAAGTGTTAATAGTTTATTTTTATCAATTCACAAAATGGAAAGTAAATGAGCAGAAGACAAGTCCAAATCAAATCAATAATTGGTGTGACCACCCTTTGCTTTCCAAACAGCATCAATTCTTACACTTGCATAAAGTCAGGGATTTTGTAGGATTAGAGCAGGGGTGTCAAACTGGCAGCCCATGGGCCAGATGCACCACGTGCAGGCCACACCCACCCCAGCTCCGTGAATGAGGGAAAAAATTGCAAAATGTCACATGACAGCAATGTTACTTTTATATGTAGGTTGAAACAGTCATTAACTGAAACAGAAACAGCTGTGTAGGAGGCTTAAAGCTGGGTGAGGAACAGACAAACTCCACTAAAAAGGTGAGCTTGTAGAAGATAGTTTCATGTCACAGGTCATACACCATGGCAAAACAGCACAGGAACAAGACAAAAGGTAGTTATACTGCATCAGCAACGTCTCTCCCAGGTACAGATTTCAAAGCAGACTGGGGTTTCAAGATGTGCTGTTCAAGCTCTTTTGAAGAAGCACAAAGAAATGGCCAATGTTGAGGACTTCTAGATGCAGTGGTTGGCCAAGGAAACTTAATGCAGCAGATGAAAGACACATCATGCTTACTTCCCTTTGACATTGGAAGATGTCCAGCAGTGCCATTAGCACAGAACCGGCGGAAACCAGTGGGACCCATGTACACCTATCTACTGTCTGGAGAAGTCTGGCCAGAAGTGGTCTTCATAGAAGAATTGCAGTCAAAAAGCCATACCTCTGACATGGAAACAAGGCTAAGTGACTCAACTATGCACAAAAACATAGGAACCAGAGTGCAGAAAAATGGTAGCAGGTGCTCTGGATTGATGAGTCAAAATTTGAAATATTTGGCTATAGCAGGAAGCAGTTTGGTCGCTGAAGGGCTGGAGAGCAGTACAATAATGAGTGTCTGCAGGCAACAGTGAAACATGGTGGAGGTTCTTTGCAAGTTTGGTGCTGCATTTCTGCAAATGGAGTTGGAGATTTGGTCAGGTTCAATGGTGTCCTCAATGCTGGGAAATACAGGCAGACACTTATCCATCATGCCATAGCTTCAGGGAGGTGTGTGATTGGTGCCAAATTTATTCTTCAGCAGGACAATGGCCCAAAATATACAGCCAATGTCATTAAGAACTATCTTCAGCATAAAGAAGAACAAGAGGTCATGGAAGTGATGGTTTGGCCCCCACAGAAGCCTGATCTCAACATAGTCAAGTCTGTTTGGGATTACATGAAGAAACAGAAGGATTTGAGGCAGCCCACATCCACAGAAGATCTGTGTTTAGTTTTCTGAAATGTTTGGAATAACCTTGAAGGAACCTTGCCGAGTTCCTTCAAAAACAGTGTGCAGTCCTGGGTCCCTCAGGCCTGGGAAGGGGCACCAGCGAGGGAGGGGCGCAGGATGACCAGGCGATTGGGGAAGAGAGGGCAGGCAGTTGAACAGAGGAGCGACGGAGCTCTGGCAACGAGCAATTATCTCCCCCCCAAATCCCCGAGCATGGAGAATGGAGAGGAGGCGGGATCAGCGCAGGGTAACACAATGACTTGGGAGGAGGGCGCCCTGCCTCTCTTCACAGGGCTCACCTGGGGAATGAGATTTAGAGAGACACTGTTGGGAGGGGTGTTTGTCGGGAACAAGCGTTGCTTTTTTCCAGTCTCACGTGCTGTTACGGACGTCTGGATACTTTGCTGTGTTTGCCTTGCTGGCCTTGCTTGCCTGGCCTGGCTACATGTGAGGTCACAGTGACACAGGTATACTACGGGTGGTGCTGCAGTCCCAGGGAGCTCTTCTTGTGACAAGGACGCTCTGAAATCAAATTCCTTGAACTGTGGCTGCTCTCAGAACTGTGCTGCTCCTCTGGACTAATAGCAGCTAGAACCTATTGGAGGTGGGTGTTTAGAGGTTGGCTCCTGGACTTGCAGTGAAACGGTGGGACTTTTGGTGGAAAGTTGGAACAATAAAGGGGAGTTAAGCCTTCATTCTGACTGCATTGTTTCTGTGCCCAGCCCCGGGTCATCACAATAGTAGATAGCAAACCTAATTACTAGTAAGCCCTGCTCTTTGACTAGGTGAGGATAGTGGTGTAGAAAATGGGGCAGTACAGTCCCACTGACCTCTGAAATGATAAGGTTTTTTCTGGTACTATTCCTAATAAAAAAAGTTCAAGATTAAGATCTACATGTTTTCCTGACATCTTTTCTAGCCACATGTGTATTTTTCAGTGGTGGGATTCTAGCAGTTCGCACCGATTCGGTAGAAACAGTTGTTAAGTAGTTAAGCAATTCGGAGAACCGGTTGTTAGAAGACATCTCCTTTTGTTTTTTTCCACTTTACAGGGTTAATCCTGTAAGGAATTACAACATTCTGGTGTTTCTTAGCCTAATCTTTATTGCCCTGTTTACAGAAACTGCCTCTCTGTTAACCTTTATTACATTCTTGGCAGTACGCCTAGACTTACTGTCGCTTCCGGTTCCAGAGCTTCTCTGCAGGTTTTTTTTTTTTTTGCTTGACTTTCTTAAAGGGGAAGGGTTGTTTTAAGCTTTTTACACCGCTGTTGGAAGGAAATACTCCCCTGTTGGAGTTCTTCCAGCCAGGGTGCAATGATCAGCACTTTGAAGAAATAATTGAATAACGAAGCAGAAGATTTTAATGGCAAGGAACCAAGATGAGTGACATTCAGCAAGGCTTATTGGCTAGCTAGAAAGATTGACATTCAAACGTGAGTTTACATACCCTTTCTGACATTTGGTCTAAAACTGGTTTTTGGTGAAGTTTAATTCTGTGCTTGGTGATGTTTAATCCTGTGTTTAGTGATGAGATAATTTTCCCTATTCAGCATTGTTTGGAAGGAAAATGTTAATCTCTGTTCCTGAAAAGAAGCAGCTTTGGAAATCTGACTAGTTCCTGTGTCTATTTGTTCTGGTAATTGGTTTAACAAGCAACAGATACTCTGTTTGCTCCTTTGCTTCATTCTGGAGAGCTTAAATGACCTCTCTGCTAAAGGGTTTCAGTTTATGAGCAAGAGTTGGCTGCTGATAGTTATCATTGCATTTTAACTATTTTAATTCCTCAAGGTGCTCTGCCACCCTGCCTGATTGGTAACTCCAGTTTGCAGGTATTTCTAATCTAATGATTGGTATTTAGGGCAGCTTTTTGCAAGCAAAGAATCTTTTTGTATTTTTGTACAGGTAATCCTTGATGTACAACAGTTACAATGGCACTGAAAAAAGTGACTTATGACCGTTCTTCACACTTACGACGATTGCAGCAAACTGTCATTAGGGCAAAGAAGCGATGCCACATGACCACCTGGCCACGCCCACCCGGTCACATGAAGCACCGCAGTTGTGAAATGAGTGACACGGTTGTTAAGAATGCTGCAATGGGCATAAATGATGAGCGGTCAAAAGTGCAAGGACCTGTCAGAAATCACTTTTTTCAGCCCTCTGAGTAGTCCCTATGCACAAGGGCCATGGCCACCCGGTCACATGACCAGTTAGCCATGCCCACCCGATCACATGACCAGCTAGCCACACCCACCCGGTCACATGACCCCCAAGCCACACCCCCAAATAAGCCACACCCACAGAACCGGTTAAAAAAATTGAATCCCACCACTGGTATTTTTGCCCAAAATGTTTTTGCTTTAGCACAAGTCCACTGTCAGAGTGCGCACAGTGTGACTATGTGAGACAACCCAGGAGCAAATACAGGTGAAACTCGAAAAATTAGAATATCGTGCAAAAGTTCATTTATTTCAGTAATGCAACTTAAAAGGTGAAACTAATATATGAGATAGACTCATTACATGCAAAGCAAGATAGTTCAAGCCTTGATTTGTCATAATTTTGATGATTATGGCTTACAGCTCATGAAAACCCCAAATTCACAATCTCAGAAAATTAGAATATTGTGAAAAGGTTCGATATTCTAGGCTCAAAGTGTCCCACTCTAATCAGCTAATTAAGCCATAACACCTGCAAAGGGTTCCTGAGCCTTTAAATGGTCTCTCAGTCTGGTTCAGTAGGAATCACAATCATGAGAAAGACTGCTGACCTGACAGTTGTGCAGAAAACCATCATTGACACCCTCCGTAAGGAGGGAAAGCCTCAAAAGGTAATTGCAAAAGAAGTTGGATGTTCCCAAAGTGCTGTATCAAAGCACATTAATAGAAAGTTATTTGGAAGGGAAAAGTGTGGAAGAAAAAGGTGCACAAGCAGCAGGGATGACCGCAGCCTGGAGAGGATTGTCAGGAAAAGGCCATTCAAAAGTGTTGGGGACTTTCACAAGGAGTGGACTGAGGCTGGAGTCAGTGCATCAAGAGCCACCACACACAGACGGATCCTGGACATGGCCTTCAAATGTCGTATTCCTCTTGTCAAGCCACTCCTGAACAACAAACAACATCAGAAGCGTCTTACCTGGGCTAAAGACAAAAAGAACTGGTCTGTTGCTCAGTGGTCCAAAGTCCTCTTTTCTGATGAGAGCAAGTTTTGCATCTCATTTGGAAACCAAGGACCCAGAGTCTGGAGGAAGAATGGAGAGGCACACACTGCAAGATGCTTGAAGTCCAGTGTGAAGTTTCTACAGTCTGTGTTGATTTGGGGAGCCATGTCATCTGCTGGTGTTGGTCCACTGTGCTTCATTAAGTCCAGGGTCAACGCAGCTGTGTACCAGGAGATTTTGGAGCACTTCATGCTTCCTTCCGCAGATGAGCTTTATGGGGATGCTGACTTCATTTTCCAGCAGGACTTGGCACCTGCCCACACTGCCAAAAGGACCAAAACCTGGTTCAATGACCATGAGATTACTGTGCTTGATTGGCCAGCAAACTCGCCTGACCTGAACCCTATAGAGAATCTATGGGGCATTGCCAAGAGAAAGATGATAGACATGAGACCGAACAATGCAGAAGAGCTGAAGGCCGCTATTGAAGCATCCTGGTCTTCCATAATACCTCAGCAGTGCCACAGGCTGATAGCATCCATGCCACGCCGCATTGAGGCAGTAATTGATGCAAAAGGGGCCCAAACCAAGTACTGAGTACATATGCATGCTTATACTTTTCAGGGGTCCGATATTGTTCTATGTACAATCCTTGTTTTATTGATTTCATGTAATATTCTAATTTTCTGAGATTGTGAATTTGGGGTTTTCATGAGCTGTAAGCCATAATCATCAAAATTATGACAAATCAAGGCTTGAACTATCTCGCTTTGCATGTAATGAGTCTATCTCATATATTAGTTTCACCTTTTAAGTTGCATTACTGAAATAAATGAACTTTTGCATGATATTCTAATTTTTCGAGTTTCACCTGTACAGTAATCAGAGGTTTGTATTGAAATAGTGCTTTTATCTACAAAGAATATATACATACACGTACTTTAGTCAGACCTTAAGCAATCAGCAATTACAGCATGGAAGCACAGAGAGAGAGAGAGATACGCCCCAACAGGGCCTCTTCTTATTACAGGCTCTTAAAGTGATATCAGCCCAAAAACCTTGCTGACTCATTCCTAGAATTACATCATCGTAGCAGCTGGTCAACTCTTAAATCAGTACCCTGACACTCCTCCCATTTAAAGCTGAACAACTGTTAATCCAAATGCTTTAACATATTCCTGATGTTAATATATCGGCTATATTATGGTCAGTGGAACATTGCTGTAATCTTATCAATTTATCCTTTACAGCCTCTCTAACATTACAATCAGTGGTGGGATTCAAATTTTTTACCTACTGGTTCTGTGGGCATGGCTTGGTGGGCGTGGCTTGGTGGTCATGTTGCTGGGTGGGCGTGTGGCTGGGCAGGCATGGCTAGGTGGTCATGTGACTGGGTGGGCGTGGTCAAGTCGACATCACTTCTTTGTCCTAATGACCTACAAAAAGATATACCAAAAGATAGTTTATTATTTCGTGCATTTACTACTTAAATAAGAATAAAAGAAGTACACAAAACAAAAGAGGTACACAAATACTTACATAAGAACAATAAAAGTATTATTCAGCTTTAAAGCTTTAAAGTATTTCCAAATTGTTGTTTCATTGGTGTCCTCACTTCACTTTTACGCGAGTATCATCAGCTGTGTGATGTGCTCTCAACCATTTTTTGACTGTAGGAATAGGGTCCCATTCTTTTAGAGGTAGGCCAATTACACTAATGGTCATTAGGTTTGTTATGTTGGAAACAGTTAGGCAACTCCTCTTCTCTGAACATATGATGTTCATTTCTGAAAAAACCTTTCCACTTCTGCTGAATTTACAGCAATTGTTCTGACAATATTTTTAGCTTTTTGAATACTGTCAGTAATTGCATATTTCTGGAAATCTTTTAAAACATTTTCTACAAAATCTCTATAATTGTTAATATTAATTTCATAATTAAAAAGGTCACTAAATAGGAGCAATTGTTCTTCAGCTGCTTTTCATGGAACTACTACTTCAATATTCCACTAATCTGGCTCCAAAACATTGAGAAATTGTAATTTATTCGTGTTTTGAAATTGGCTACCTGTTTTTAAATGTTCACAATCCATTAGTCTTTTCTTCAAATTTGTTATGATGCTTTCTAAAAGTCTTTCCCGAGGAAGTCCAACAAATCGATGATTTTCTACAAATTTTATATTTTTGAAGGTTTCTGAAGTAATTAATCCATCAACTTTTTTTTTGTACTTTTTCTAAGCATTTCAAATGCTTTAATTGATCTCAGCACAAGTTTTTCAGCCTTTATGATGTCTGTATTTCTTGCTTGTAGTGCATTTGAAAGAAGAGAAATTTCGTTTAGAATATCGATCATCAATGCCAAATCATTTATAAAATATATATTTTCAAGACGGGCAGCCATACCTGAGTATTTTTCATTTGAATGAAAATACTGATGTAGTGCTGGATAAGCACGCCACACAGCTAGGGTTGACCTTAAACTACAGGCAGCCCATTTTGGTCCCAAAACTCTTACCAATCTTTATAATTTCAATTCCAAGTTGTTCAGATATTTTGTTAAGTTCCATTTGGCTCTTATTGGATTTATGAAAAATAGTGTATATCTTGTCAATAAATATTTTAAAATGATTTAGTTGCTTTATTTCCTTTATCGAATCATCTAAAACAAGTTGGAGGCGATGGTTTAAGCAGTGCCATATTATGATGTTTGGAAACTCTTTTGCTATTCTAGTGCTCACTCCAGATTTTCTCCCAAGCATAACACAGAGCAAATCAGAGCAAAATGCTATTAAATTTTTTTGTAGATAGTCCATAGTAAACCCAACATTATTTAAACTTTCCGTTATTGAAGAACATATTGTCTCTGCATCTTGTTTTTCCAATTCAACAAGCTCAACAAAAATTGTTGGTGAAGTAGCTGAATCCTCAACTTTTACGAAAACTACCACAACTGGTTTGCATGATAGCGTTGAGGCTTCGTCAATAAATATATTTTCAGATTATTTTCAATAATTTTAGTAAACAATTTGTTTTTAATTTCTTTTGCAATGAAATCAACTATTTTCAGTGAAGTTGCACATGAATGCAATCCTATTCCCATATCTAGTCCATTTTTAATTTGCAATTCTATCACATCTTCTATGTCTGAAAATGGTTTACATCTTTGTGCCAGGCTGTAAACTGTATTGAATATTCTACAAGTGGTACCTAAATATTTTTCAGTTATCTATTCCTTTTGTTATAGCATCCTGCTCCATGTCAACTTGCAAAGCTTTCAAGTTGCCATGAGCAGGAGGGAGGGAGAACTGATAGAGCTGGTTGATTTCCCTAACTGAAGTTACATTCCATACATTCTTTCTTTCCGCAATCAGAAGGAGAGTGTTGGATTTCACAGCCAGCCAAAGTGGTTAATTGGAGAATGTGATTTATGACATGGCCAGGGAGGAGGGGAGAGACAGTGTCATAGGGGGACGTAAATCTATGTGGGATTAGTTCTAACTGCATCCGAATATTGCCGAAATGGTGCTCCTAATAAATTACTGTATTTCTTTTGAAGTTTGGCTCATGGCTCATGAATTAATTAGGGCATCTTTCGGAAACTTCATACTCCCCTTGTTTTAAGTTCTCTCTGCAAATGGTATAAGCTTTTGATGAAAAATGTTCTTTCATTTTTTTTCTTAGAGAAGATTGTTGTACCTCTTTATTTTTCCCTGCTGCCTCAATCTGGAAATGTTTCCATTCTTTGGACACGTGAACACTTTTGTCTTTTGTGAAGTCATGTTTTGCACAATACGTGCAACCTAACTTTTTGTTCGAAATTACTAGTTCCTCATATTTTTCTTTAAAGTTGTTATACTGTTGCAATGTCCAGCAGTCAGGAAGATTACTTTCAATTTAAGAGTCACCAATAATTGACTTGCTGCTTTCTCCAAGTTCAAGTGGTGGTGCTTGTGGTGCTTGTGACGGTTTTTGATCATCCAAAGCCAATTCTGTTGTATCTGGTTTCGAGCTTGGTTTCTTGCTGAAAAAAGTGGTCAAACTCTGTTGCCTTTTCATCCTGTTAAAGGCTACTACTGCAAAAGAAATAAAACAATATTGTACTTTGGACTTGATTGTGGTTGTAAGTTGACAGGTAATGGAAGGGATCTCTGTTTTCACCCAACAATGTACATTCTTTTCATCCATTGCTATGAACAATTTGTAATACACAAATTGTCTGAAATGGTATAGGGTTTCCTGCCTGAGCAGGAGGTTGAACTAAAACACTTCCACAGTCCCTTCCAACTCTGGGTCTACTACTGGGCTCATTCCTCCCTTTCCTTGTTTTACCAGATTAACAGGTCCATTTTGTAGGTCATGTAGTCCAACCCCCGCCCTGCCTAAGCAGGAGACCCTACATCATTTCTGATAGAGGGCAGTCCAGTCTCTTCTTGAAAGCCTCCAGTGATGAAGCTCCCACAACTTCTGAATGCAACTTCTGTTCCATGGGTTGATTGCTCTCACTGTCAGAGCATGGGTGGGAGGAGGGGGGGTGTCACACAGTCCCTGGACAGAGCAACTTGCCAAAAATTAAGTGAGCGGTGAAGGCTGGCAAGCGAGGAAAGCTGGCAAGGAGCAGAGATCAGTCATATTTAGTTACTGTTAGTGTCTGAAACTATAGATAGTGTTTAAAAGATGTTATGGAAGAGGAACAAGTTTCACCAGACAAGACTGAGACTGAGCTGAAAGTGGATTTAAGAATGACATGCAAAAAGATGTAAAGAATGGCTGATATTTTCATAAATACAATTAATTGAAAAATAAACACTTAAAATGGAACTACAATTACCAAACCAAGGGAGTTTGTTACTGTGTGCCAGTATTGCCTCAAAAATCTTTCCTAGCTAAGACTACCTTACATTAGCCCAGGTCTTACCTGGACCAACAGTCCCTAATGCAGTGGTTCTCAACCTTCCTAATGCCGCGACACTTTAATACAGTTCCTCATGTTGTGGTGACCCCCAACCAGGGGTGGGTTCTAAATTTTTTTACTACTGGTTCTGTGGGCGTGGCTTATTTTGTGGGTGTGGCTTGGAGGTCATGTGACTGGGTGGGCATGGCTAGCTTGGCATGTGACCGGGTGGCCATGGCTATGTGTATAGGGACTACTCAGAGGGCTGAAAAAAGTCATTCCTGACAGATCCTCACACTTTTGACTGGTCCTCACACTTATGACCATCCTCACATTTATGCCCGTGCAGCATTCTTAACAACCATGTCACTCATTTCACAACTACTTCTCTTCACCATGGTGACAAGATAGGGCAAAAACATAAAATGTGAGGACAGTCGTAAATTCGAGGACTGGTCAAAAGTGCGAGGACCAGTCAAAAATAACTTTTTCAGCCCTCTGAGTAGTCCATATGCATAAAAGGATACAGCAATAGAGAGGAATGAAGGAAGGGAAGGGAAATTAGAGTAGGAGTGAGGGTAAGAGAGGGAGGAAGAGAGGAGGAGAAGGAGAAAGGAACAGGAAGTAGGGAGGAGAAGAAGAGGAGGGGAAAGAGAAAGTAAGAAGGAAAGAAAAGAGAGAGGTGGT
>WNWU01013261.1:462202-480814 GCA_012654045.1 Ptyas mucosa
CGATGGTAACAGGTCATGATGGTAGCATATCCACCCATGATGATAGCTTCTTCATACACGATGGTAGCATATCCATACACGATGATAAGCATATCATCAATGACTACATTTCAGCTCTCTTCTTAAATACAGTTACAATAGTACTTATCCAATTAGGATACAATGACTCAGCATTACAATGACTCAGCATTACAATGACTCAGCGGTGTTGAGTATTGAATGACCATTCAAATGGACCAATTAGAATTAAGTAAAAGAAGTGGGAGATTTGGAGGAACGTCAATGGCTGAAGCCTCGGACAGCTCCCTTTAAAAGGAGCTGCCTTGGCTAGGCAAACCCATTGCTGTACTGGAGCTAATAAAGAGCTGTTACTGAAGTCACTGTCCATGTCCTTCCTGTGCCCACCATATTGCACTGGCAACGAAGGTGGGATCTCAGAAGGACAAGCGGACACTAAGTCACTAAAGCTCCTCAAAGCAATCACCCGTCATCGGAAGCCACGGCCAGAATATGTCTTCGATCATGCCACCCGCACCTTTCAACCCAGCTGGAGAAGACATGGAGAGATTCCACATGTTCCTCGAAGCAAACGACTTGCTGAGCTTATCGGAACAGAGGAAGAGGGTACTCTTCCTCACACACTGCGGAGCCGCCGTTTTTAAGATGGCAAAAGCGCTAGCATCACCGGCAGAGCTGAGAACGATGACCTGGCCGACCCTGCAGAACATCCTGAGAGCCCACTATGCACCCCAAGCTTCATCCCTGGTAAGAAGACACAAATTCTACCGGAGGGACCAGAAGGAGGGAGAATCGATAAGCGAGTTTGTGGCAACATTGCGTGAGATAGCCACCGCTTGCGAATTCCTAAATATGGACAAAGCTATGAGGGACCGTCTCGTATTGGGCCTGAGGGACCTCACATTACAAAGCCGTTTACTCACAAGGCCCAAAATAACATTCCAAGAGGCTTTGGAAGAAGCAACGGCGACCGAGGCATCCCAGAAATCTGCAACCGCCATGAAGAAAATGAACAAGGGGCAGCAAGGGAAGGAAGAAGCCGCCGTCCACTACAAGGTGGTAGAGACCGAATTGGAGGAAGATGAGGAAGATGAAGTCCATCACCTCCACTCAGACCGCAAGGAGAAGAACCAAGGAAAAGGAAAGAAGGAACTTCGGTGTGCAGGCTGCGAAGGAAATCATCCAAGGTCGGAGTGCAGGTTCTGAGACTCAATCTGCCAGAGGTGCGATCGTAAAGGGCACATAGCAAGAGCCTGCAGGGCATCCCAGCCAGCCTCACGCAGGACCAGACAAACCAGCCCCCAACCACGAACCAGACAATTCCAAACAGGAACCCGAAAACAGCCATTTGGAAGAGGCCGCAAGAACGAGGACTATGGATCGGAGAGAGGGAAGACCCATCAGACGATAATAGTCAGACACGCGAGCGCGGGAAAGTCCAAGAAGATGGCGGCGACCGTTTACATCGAGGGGAGACCCTGCAAAATGGAAGTCGACTCTGGGTCGTGCCTCTCCATGGTATCCTGGGCGACCATAAAGCAACTAATCCCCAGCCTCACGACCAGCACACTCAAACATCAAAGAATCACGCTGAAAGATTACCAAGGCAACCGGATTCCAGTGCTGGGCATCGGGAAGTTCAACGTGAGAGTCAAAGACTTCCGAGGAAAACTGCCTCTCACAATAGTGGACCGGGACAGACCCAGCCTATTAGGTCTAGAGTGGTTCAAGCCTTTGGGACTAGCAGTGACCAGGGTCGATTGGATTGAAGACGACGGCTGGGAATAGGAGCTGATGAGAGACTTCGTGGACGTCTTTGACGGCAAATTAGGCAAGTACACGGGGTCCCCAATATCGTTCAACCTAGGTCCCCAGGTAGCCCCTGTCAGAATTAAACCCAGGAGGGTTCCTTTTGCTCTACGGCCCAAGATAGACAAGCAACTGGACGAACTCATTGCCCAAGGGGTACTGGAGCCAACAGACCATGCTAAGTGGGAAACACCCATAGTCACCCCCATGAAGCCGGATGGGTCAGTGCGCCTCTGTGGAGACTATAAGAGCACCCTAAATAGGGCATTACAGCAGAGCGCCTAACCAGTACCCATGGTACAGCATTTTTTACACTCCCTGGGGCAATGAAAGATATTTGCAAAGCTGGATTTGGCCCAGGTATACCAACAGTTACCCGTAGATGATGCCACGGCAGAAGCACAGACAATAGGCACGCACAGGGGAGTGTTCAAGTGCAAGCGTCTGCAGTTTGGAGTAAGCGTAGCTCCGGGACTTTTTCAAAGTCTCATGGAATGCTTGTTACAAGGAATCGAAGGAGTCGTCCCCTATTTTGACGATGTATTAATCTCAGCCAAAGATCAGGAGCAATTACAGCAACGGTTAAGGGCAGTGCTGACCCGATTCCAGGAAGTGGGGCTGAAGGTGAGAAGGGACAAGTGCCAGCTAGCCAAAACACAAGTTGAATTCCTGGGATACTTAATCGATGGGGCAGGAATACGACCCACCTTAGGAAAATTAAAGGCCATCAGAGAAGCTCCAACCCCAACAAACAAAACAGAATTGCAGGCGTTTCTTGGGTTATTGAACTTCTACAATATTTTCCTGCCGCAGAAAGCTACGATTGCTGAGCCCCTTCACTCGACTACTGGATAAGAGGATGGAGAGGACATGGGGGAAGACGGAAAAGAACGCATTTGAACAAAAAGTGACTTTCAACTTCGGACAGAGTATTAGTACAGTACAACGGGACATTGCCTCTAAGACTAACTTGCAATGCATCTCCATTCGGCATTGGAGCTGTACTGAGCCATTGCATGCCAAATGGCAGAGAAGCCCCCATTGCATTCTACTCATGAACACTGTCCAAGCCAGAAAGAAACTACAGCCAGCTAGATAAAGATGCGTTGGCTGCAGTAGCTGGCATAAAAAGGTTCCATGGGTACCTGTATGGGAGGAAATTTGAACTCATCACCAACCACAAACCGCTCATGGAAATCATCGCGGGAGACAAGCCGACACCTCCCATACTGTCACCAAGAATGCTAAGGTGGACTGAATTCCTCGCGGCATACAACTACCAACTAAAATACAAACCCGGGAAGACCATCGACCACGCCGACGCACTCAGCAGATGCCCACTTCCGGAACCAGTGGAAGACCCGGCACCAGCCACAACCACCCTGCTGATAGAAACCATGGAGAACATCCAGATCTCGGCTACGGACATCGCGAGAGCAACAGCTAAGGACTAGACGCTGGCGCGCGTTTTGACCTGGGTGTGGAAGGGATGGCCTGTGACTGACATAGACACTGAATTCAAACCGTTCAAAATGAGGCAAACAGAACTCTCAGGTTTAAAGGGGTGTCTATTGTGGGGGGATAGAGTAATCATCCCAAAAGCATTAAGGAATGATGTGCTAGACATGTTACATGAGGGACACCCGGGGATCATAAAGATGAAGTTGTTGGCAAGAAGCTATGTTTGGTGGCCAGGGATGGATAAAGAAATAGAGACATGGGTATCAACTTGCGCACCATGCCAGGAATCCCAGCCAGCACCACACACCGCACCCACACATGACTGGGAGAATCCCGGGACACCGTGGTCCCGTATACATATAGATTTTGCTGGACTGTGCCAGGGAAACACGTTTCTGATCATCGTTGATGCCTACACTAAATGTTTAGAGGTACAGTTAATGACATCAACAATGTCTGAGGCGGTCATCAGAGTCTTGCGGAGGCTGTTTGCAACACACGGACTACCCGACCTGATAGTTTCGGACAATGGACCCCAGTTCACGGATAACCAGTTCAAAATGTTTTTAGCCAGCCAAGGCAACCGACATGCGCTATCCGCACCAGGGAAACCGTCCACAAATGGATTGGCTGAAAGAATGGTGAGAACAACGAAAGAAGCCTTAGCCAGACTGGGACCGGGGGACATACAAGCGAAGATAGATAAGCTACTGAGCATACAGCACATTACACCCGGTGCCACTACACACAGAAGCCCCACGGAACTGCTAATGGGAAGGAAGCTACGATCCCATCTAGATAGACTGCACCCCCATTACAGTACAGAGAAACCAGTTGATTCGACCAGCAAAACTAGACAGTTCCTGGTAGGGGATAAGGTGTACGCTAAAAACTTCAGCGGAAACCCCTTATGGGTCCCAGCAAAAATAATCCAGATCACAGGGCCCCTGTCCTACAGGGTAGAAACAGGATGGTCGAAATTGGAAGAGACACATAGATCAGCTCAGCGGCCGACTAGTCAGGAAAGACCACGAAACACAAGAAGAAACTCAGGGGAGGAGAACAGAAAGTCACACAGAAACAGACCAGGCCCTACATCAAACGCCACCAAGCAAACAACGAGAGCAACCCTCAAACCCGTCAAAAGACAGCAAACACTTATCTGGAGTCCAGGAGGGAGTCACCGATGACTGCGACAGTCCACCGTTCCAGCTGGGGGGAGACGGAAGGAACGCCCAACAGAATAAGTCCACGCCGGCAGCAGAGTTTGAGAGAGTTCTGGAGGCACCTCCAGGAGAGACACAGAACTCGACCTCTCACTCCAAGAGCTCTGGAACAACTGACTGGGGTCCAGTCGCGCCCCAAGAAGGCCCTCCTACTTACGTGACTACGTGGCTTGAGAGACTCCAGGATTGGTTGATGCTGATCTAGAGGGGAGGGGTGTTGAGTATTGAATGACCGTTCAAATGGACCAATTAGAATTAAGTAAAAGAAGTGGGAGATTTGGAGGAACGTCAATGGCTGAAGCCTCGGACAGCTCCCTTTAAAAGGAGCTGCCTCGGCTAGGTAAACCCATTGCTGTACTGGAGCTAATAAACAGCTGTTACTGAAGTCACTGTCCGTGTCCTTCCTGTGCCCACTATATTGCAAGCAGTACTTCTTAAAGTCATAGAATACATCTTCATATTCATGTTAAAGTCATAGAACACATACATTTAGGTTTGAGCATGCGCAAGATGGCGGCCACACCATGGAACGCTCCGATCTGATGGGGGCGACTTTAGGGCTTTAGGGGCTTTTTCAGGGGTGCTGGCTTACCGGCGACCCCTGCCCTGGTCGGGTGAGTTCAAGGTGAGCAATTTGGGACCTTCCTCGCCTCTAAGGAGTGCCGGAGTGCCGGAGTTTGATCCACGGAAGGCTGGAGGCTGCACCATGGAAGGCTGGAAGGCTGAAGCCGCGCCGCTGCGACGAGTAGTGGAGTGGCGGTTTGTCAGCGGCGGCGGCAGCAGCAGTGGCGGCTCTAGGGGCTATTATAGGGGCGCTGACTTATCAGCGACCCCTGCCCTGGTCGGGTGAGCTCAAGGCGAGTGGTTCAAGACCTCCCTTGCCTTTGAGAGCGCCCAGAGTCATTCTGTCGGAAGGCTGGAAGGCTGGAAGTGAAGGCTGGAGCCGCGCCGCTGCGACGAGTGGTGGAATCGTGGTTTGCTGGCGGTGGTGGCGGTCGTCGTCGGTGGTGATGGCAATGAGTGGAAGGT
Organism: Ptyas mucosa; assembly: GCA_012654045.1. Taxonomy (NCBI): domain Eukaryota; kingdom Metazoa; phylum Chordata; class Lepidosauria; order Squamata; family Colubridae; genus Ptyas; species Ptyas mucosa. Next base: position 467,746 of record WNWU01013261.1, read on the forward strand.
GGCCAGTCCAAATGTCATCTGTTCCACTTGGTGACTCCCTTAGCAACTCCTTGGGGCTGGTGATGGCGGTGATGGCATCAGCGGGGGTGGTGAGGCCGGCCCTGGTATTAAACAGGACCGCGGCACACCCCATGAAAGTACTGGACGCTGTGGCCAAACGCTACCGCCGGCACATAAGGGGACTGCTGGGGCGAAACCAAGAAGAATATAAATGACCGGTTTTCGGTGAGGGACGAGAGACCCCTTCAGAATAAGACCTTTGGTGGTTGCAGAAGACCTGGAGGCCTCCTATGAAATTAAATGGAGGCTGGGTTCTGGAAACTATATGATATCCCAGAAGAACTGAGGAAGACATGGCGGGGGGGCAAATGGGGTTTTTCCCCCATTGCAGTGACATCAACCTCCCCCCCCGTCCTTCTCCCCTCTCCCGGAACTGTTTCCGCCAAGAACAGGGCTATTAGCCCTTGACTGAAGGGGTTCTCCCTCTCCTCCCCCCCTTCTTTTTTCTACCCTCCTCTTCCCCTCTTTATCGGGACTAATTACTCAGACACATCATTGAGTATAAATCACATCAAGGCCTATTACATCTTTACCCGGACTGACTTGGTGGATTAAGATCTTCTCTCCGACCATGGACAGCCTTGTGAAACAACTACCGAGGAAGTTCCTGGTTACATCACGATTGTACCATTGGGAGGAGTATTTTTGATCTATGGCCGTTTAAGAGCCCACCGCCGTGAGAGGGCGGGTTGGACATCGCTCCCGTTTGGATGCAATTGTTTGGACCCCTCCCACTATCGTGAGAGGATAGTGGAGATACCGGTGGAGTTTTTCACTGAAAAAAATGGCTGCATGCAACATCTTTATTGTATGGACCCCTGACGAAGCTCTTTGCCTCGATTATTGTATGTGGAGATGTATACCACACTAGATCTTCTTGTACTGTGAGATTCCCCCCTCTCGCAGGTGTGGCCCTCCACTTTATCGAGGGCCTACCTTGATGACGGGTTTTGGAACCCCGAGAGGTGGCATGCCGCAAAAAAGGGACTGAGGGTTTTTTTAGGGAAACTTTTAGAGGGATTTTTAAGGGGTTCTAGGGGGTGGGAGGGTTGTGTGGGTTTGGGGGAAAACCCACGGGAGGAGGGGTCTGGCCTGGCGATCAGTTGGGCCACAGGGGATCTGGATTCTGGGGGCAAGGGGGGTATCAAAATTCACTTGACCGAGGGTTTTTCCATCAATACGCTGAGTGGGAGGGGCAGATACGGCAGGAGCAGGGGGCCACATCGTGTACTGGGGGCACGCACTCGCTACCTCCAAGCGGTGGCATGCCCCGGCCCCCTTAGCTCGTCCCGTTTCCCAGGTTGCTCAGAGTCTCAGGGCCCGAGTTTTTGGCTGTTGCTATTCAATGCCAGGTCCGTAGTAAATAAGGCCCCCCTCATTTGTGATCTTATTCAAGAGGGGGGAGCGGACCTGGCAGGTATTACGGAGACCTGGCTGGGCCATGAAGGGGGGGTTCCCTTCGTGAATATGTGCCCACCAGGCTTCCACGCATTTCATCAGCCAAGAGCTCAGGGCAGGGGCGGGGGGTTGCGGTTATTATAAAGGAAGGTCTAGATCCGAGGGAGGCCACTGTACCTCAGATAGCCAGATGTGAGTCCCTGTTTGTGAAGTGGGGTCGTGGGGTGCAGATGGGTCTGTTGGTCATGTACCTGGCTCCCTGCCACGTGGCAACAACCCTGCCCGAGCTCCTCAACGTCATAGCCAAGGTGGCGGTTGATACCCCCAGACTTTTGGTCATGGGGGATTTTAACCTGCCATCTATCGGTGAAACGTCTGAGGTAGCTCGGGAGTTCATGGCTTCCATGACGGCCATGGACCTGACTCAAGTAATTCATGGCCCTACCCACATGGGTGGACACACTCTGGATCTAGTTTTTATCTCTGGTCAGTGGTCGAGTAGTCTTGATATAGGGGATATAGTTACTGAACCCTTGTCATGGTCTGACCACTCACTCCTTCGTCTCGACTTCCTGACTGCCACACCCCGTCGCAGGGAGGCGGAACCGACCAGGTGGTTCCGCCCCAGGCACCTGATGGATCCTGATAGATTCCAGATGGAGCTTGGGCCATTTCCCGAGACTCTGGCTCACGACTCGGCTGAAGACTTAGTGGCTGCCTGGGACAGTGCGGCCGCTGGGGCTTTGGACCAGGTCGTGCCTTTGCGGCCTCTGACCCGGCACCGAACTCACTTAGCTCCCTGGTTCTCCGAGGAGCTGAGGGAGATGAAGCGCCGGAAAAGACGCCTAGAGAGCGGTTGGAGGGCCAGCCGGTCTGAATCTGACCTGACACTGGTAAAGTCTCATATTAAGACCTACCTAGTGGCGATAAAAGCGGCGAAATCTAACTATTTTGCCGCTCTTATCGCATCATCAGATAACCGCCCAGCCACCCTGTTTAGGGTGACCCGCTCCCTCCTCCATCTGGGAGTGCGGGATGACCCCTTGCAGGACGGAGCTGAGGACTTTGTACAGTATCTGTATGATAAAATCACTCAGATTCGGGAAGACTTGGCCACTGACTGGGTTAGTTCAGACAAGATGACTGAGGCAGGTCTTGAGAGCGTTATCTGGGAGGAGTTCGACCCTGTGGCTCCCGAGGACATGGGACAGGATCCTGGGACGGCTGAACGCGACCACATGTTTATTGGACCCATGTCCCTCCTGGTTGGTGCTGGCTTCCCAGGAGGTTACACGAGGCTGGCTCCAGGGGATTATTAACGCTTCTTTGAGTGAGGGTGTCCTGCCGGCCGCCTTGAAAGAGGCGGTGGTGAGGCCCCTCCTCAAGAAGCCCTCTCTGGATCTGGCTGTTTTGGCTAACTATCGTCCAGTCTCCAACCTTCATTTTATTGCGAAGGTTGTTGAGAGTGTGGTGGCGTGGCAGCTACCCCAGTACCTGGATGAAGCTGTCTATTTAGATCCGCTCCAGTCCGGCTTCAGGCCTGGGTACAGCGCGGAAACAGCATTGGTTGCGTTGGTGGATGATCTCTGGAGGGCTCGGGGTAGGGGCTATTCCTCTATCCTGGTCCTGTTAGATCTCTCAGCGGCTTTTGATACCATCAACCATGGTATCATGTTGCGCCGGTTGGAGGGATTGGGAGTGGGAGGCACCGTTTTGCAGTGGTTCTCCTCCTATCACTTCGACCGGTCGCAATCTGTGTTGACAGGGGGGCAGCGGTTGACCCCGAGGCACCTTGTTTGCGGGGTGCCACAAGGGTCGGTCCTCTCGCCCCTCCTGTTCAACATTTATGTAAAGCCGCTGGGTGAGATCATCCGTGGTTTTGGGATGGAGTTCCATCAGTACGCTGATGATACTCAGCTGTACATCTCCACCCCAGACCATCCCAACGATGCCTTGGAAGTGATGTCCCAGTGCCTGGAGGCCGTGCGGGTCTGGATGGGGAGAAACAGGCTTCAACTCAACCCTTCCAAGACCGAGTGGCTGTGGCTGCCGGCGTCCCGGTATAGCCAGCTGGCGCCATCGCTGGTTATTGGGGGTGAATCACTGGCCCCCACGGAGAGGGCTCGCAACTTGGGCGTCCTCCTGGACTCACGGCTGTCTTTAGAAGAGCATACGACAGCCGTGGCCAGGGGGGCTTTCTATCAGGTTCGCCTGATATGCCAGTTGCGCCCCTTTCTAGATCGGGACTCCTTACGCACGGTCACTCAAGCACTCGTCACTTCTCGCCTGGACTACTGTAACGCTCTCTACATGGGGCTCCCCTTGGGGTGCACCCGGAGGCTCCAACTGGTGCAGAATGCAGCCGCGCGGGGCATTATGGGAGCGATGGGGCGCTCCCATGTGACACCTCTCCTGCGTGAGCTGCATTGGCTTCTGGTGGACTTCCGGGTGCACTTCAAGGTGTTGGTGACTAACTTTAAAGCGCTCCATGGCTTAGGGTCGGGGTACTTACAGGACCGCCTCCTGCCACCAATTGCCTCCCACCAGCCAGTTCGCTCCCACAGAGAGGGCCTCCTCAGGGTGCCATCGGCCAGACAATGTCGGCTGACGACCCCCAGGGGCAGAGCCTTCTCTGTGGTGGCCCCTACCCTCTGGAATGATCTCCCCCCAGAGATACGAGTGATCCCAGACCTCCGGACTTTTCGTCGGGCCCTTAAAACTCATTTCTTTCAGTTAGCTGGGCTGACCTGACCCCATGTCTTGGTTTTAAAGTTTTGATACTGATTTTAAATTCGAATTGTTTTTAAATTATGGGCCAAATTTTATTTAAATTATTTTAAAACTTATCTTAACTTTTGTATACAGTGTTTTTAGTTGGCTGTTCACCGCCCTGAGTCCGTAAGGAGAAGGGCGGTATAAAAATTTAACCAAATAAATAAATAAATAAATAAATAAATAAATATTGCCCATATATTGCCTGGACAACCTGTTAGGCTTATACCATATCCTAACAACAAAAAAGGAAGATAATCCTGAATTTGATAATGGAAGGTTGGGAATTTTGTAAAGGACTAGTAGGGAATTTGATAACGGAAGGGGAAAAAAGTTGCCATCACTGATCCTACCTCAGTAAGAGTGAGGCATTGAGAAAAATATGGGTGGTGGCTCCATCCATGAACTCCACATTCATTTTTCTAGAGCCACTTTTCCTTTAAATAGTCTCCCTCTTAATTTTGTGATTAGAAGTTGACCTCCTTGCCCCCAGTTCAAAGGGTATTATTTGGAGGAAAACTATGTTTGTTCTTAACTTTCCCAGGCCTGGGGAACAGCCAACCGGATTTTGATGGTATTTCATTAAGTGCAATAATCTATCATAGCACATATAGAATGAAGTGTACATTTCATACGAAAACACAACAAGAAGGTGGTGATTAGGTATTACACAATTGAAACACTATAAACTAACTTCAGTAACTTGCTGTGGAAACAAACAGAATTGCTGCATATTTTAACTCTTTCTCTCCCCCCCTCCCTGGGTAATCGGTGAAGATGACATACACATACTTCTTTAACCTGTGAAATCCTGTCTGACCTCCAAAGTGGCGATGTCAAGGGTACCAAGTCCTCCTCCTCCAGCAGAGATGTCAAGTGGACCTGTTGCAGAGAGCTGGTGTTACACTCAAGTAAGGCTTGCAGTTTGGAATATCAACTAATGACTATATCAGCTGGCAATTTTTGTCCTCTCTTTGAATTGGACTCAAACAAGTGTTTTGCACAGTGACACACTTTCAAAATAACTGAACTTGATAATCATGCCAATTGTAATAGTAATAAATATTATTTATTTATTTATTCAGCTTATATGCCGCCCTATCTCACAATGGACTCAGGGCGGCTCACAATAATAAAAACAAAGCCACAATATAAAATAAAGTCTAAAAATTTAAAAGATTTAAAATTAACCCTTAAAACCCCATTATCAGTCCAGGTCAAGGGATTTAAACAGCCAAGTTTTTAATTCACGGCGGAAGGTGCGGTCAGGCGCTAATCGAAGTTCCAAGGGAAGTTGATTCCAGAGGGTGGGGGCACCCACCGAGAAGGCTCTACCCCTGGAGGTCACCAGCCGCCACTGTCTAGCTGACGGCACCCTGAGTAGGCCCTCTCTATGGGTGCGAACCGGGCGATGGGATATCGTTGCTGGCTGTAAGTGGTCCGCCAAATATCCTGGTCCTAAGCCATGTAGGACTTTGTAGGTCATCACCAGCACCTTGAATCTCACCCGGAGGGCAACTGGCAACCAATGCAAACCGCGCAGGAGAGGTGTAATATGGGAGTATCGGGATTCTCCCATCACAACCCGCGTGGCTGCATTTTGTACCAGCTGAAGCCTCCGAGTGGTCCTCAAGGGCAGCCCCATGTAGACAGCGTTGCAGTAGTCAATCCGCGAGGTGACCAGCGTGTGAGTAACTGTGCATAGGGCATCTCGGTCCAAGTAGGGGCGCAACTGGTGCACCAGACGTATCTGGGCAAATGCCCCCCTGGTCACGGCCGTTATCTGGTCTTCCAAGCTCAGCCGTGAGTCCAGAAGGACGCCCAAGTTGCGCACCCTGTCTACAGGGGGCAAAACTTCACTCCCTATAGTCAGCGATGGCATCTCTCCACTGAACCGAGATGCCGGTACCCACAGACACTCGGTCTTGGCCGGGTTGAGTTGCAATCTGTTTCTACCCATCCAGACCCGTACTGCTTCCAGGCACCGGGCCATCACGTCGAGGGCATCACTGGGTTGGATCGGGGTGGAAATAAAAAGCTGAGTATCATCCGCATACTGATGATACCTCACCCCAAAACCACGGATGATCTCCCCTAGCGGTTTCATATAGATGTTGAACAAAAGGGGCGAGAGGACCGACCCCTGAGGCACCCCACAAGTGAGTGGCCTCAAGGTCGATCTCTGCCCCCCTGCCAACACCACTTGCGTTCGACCCAAGAGGTAGGAGGAGAACCACCGTAAAACAGTGCCTCCCACTCCCAACCCCTCGAGGCAACGCAGCAAGATACCGTGGTCGACGGTATCGAATGCCGCCAAAAGATCTAATAGGACCAGAACAGAGGAATAACCTCTGTCCCGGGCCCTCCAGAGACCATCCACCAGAGCGACCAATGCCGTCTCCGTGCTGTACCCGGCCCGAAACCCAATTGGTACGGGTCGAGGTAATCCGCTTCATATTATGTGGGAAACTGGTGAATTCCCAAATTCATATGTTGCTCTTAATAGGCTTCTCAGGGATAGATGGTAACTTTGTTGCCTTTTAGATGTTCTGCTAAGTTTTCCTTTGTCCCCTGATGGTCCTGATCCAAAGAGTCTTTGGTATATATAATGTGATGAAGATTGCTGGAAAATCATAAAAAACAGACTTGCAGAGCAAGTTGTTGTTGTTGCTTTTCCAACAATATTAGCTTTAGCATAGCTAACACATCAACCCAACAAAATCAAATGGGAATCAGATTAATAATATTTTGTGCACATCTCTGTCTTGGATAGTAGCTTTTGAGGACCTCATAACTAGAACAGATTAATCACACAAATATACTTTCCCATTGCTACAGGAAGGATTCAATCTGATAGGTTTGCATTTTATATTTCCTCTTAATACAGGTAGTCCTTGACAACAGTTCGTTTAGTGACCATTCAAAGTTACAACAGCACTGAAAGAAGTGACTTATGACTGCTTTTCACATGACTGTTGCAGCATACCCATTGTCATGTGATCAAAAGTCAGATGCTTGGCAACTGACTCATATTTATGACAGTTGCAACATCCTGGGGTTGTGTGATCACCTTTTCCGACCTTCTGACCAGCAAAGTCAATGGGGAAGCCAGATTCACTTAACAGCCATGTTACTAACTTAAGAGCTGCAGTGATTCACTTAACAACTATGGCAAGAAAGGTTGTAAAATGGGTCAAAACTCACTTAACTGTTTTACTTAGCAACAGAAATTTTGGGCTCAATTGTGGTCATAAATCAAGGACTACCTGTATTGACATTTCCCTGTATTTACTATCCCTAGCCATTAAAAGATACATACATACCAGTTATCATGTTAGCACTTGTTATGCTGCAATTCTGTGTGTGTATTAATAATACATTGTATTCAGAAATGGTGCTCTTAAGCTTAACACAGTTTTGAACAAAAGACTGGAGGGACAGGCAGGGTGGAAGCTTTTCCTGAGCATTTGTGCTTCTATTCTAGAATCTAAGGTACATGAAAGACACCAGATTCTACTCTCATGAATGCAAGTACAAGTAGTCCTCACTTACAGATGGCAATTGGGACTGAAAACTCTGTTGTTAAGCAATGCAATCATAAAGCATGATGACATATGACCACGCTGATTTAAGATTGCAGTCCCAATTGCTATTGTTAGGTGAAACCTGCATGACAGCAGTGTCCCATAGTCATGTGGTCACTGTTTGTGTCCTCATGGCTTGTTGGAAGCTGTCAGCGAAGGTTGCAAATGGTGATCACGTGACTGCAGGATGCTGTGACTGTTGTACATTGCAAGCCTGTTGCCAAGTATTTGAAACACAATCATGTGAACGCAGGCACGCTGTGATGGCCACAACTACCGGTACAAGGAATGGTCATAACTTCCTCTCACTCAGTGCCATCATAATCTTGAACAGTCACTGTGATCATTAAACAAGGACTACTGTGAAAGAATTCAGCAGCAGCAAATCCTTTCTGAAAGCAGACATGCTCCTGCTTCTTCTACATAAATTCATGCGGGCCACACACACCAGCTTAATAGCCCTGCAAATGAATTATAGGTCAAATAATTTTCCTCCTGACTTCTGATGGAGAGGGACAAGGGTAGCAGTGCTGTAGAAAGCCTTTGATAAGAATTAATCACAGTTTCTTGGAGAGGTATTTATGATATTTCAAGAGAATGTATTTTTCCTTCATTTTCTAATATCAGTGGGGATTTGGGCTGTGTGTGTTTTTTCAGTGATCTTGTTCTTTATAACAATGTATGTAAATTACTAGCCAATATTTCCCCTCTTCACCATTCTTTTTAAAGATTAAAGTGGTCAAATTTTCCTACATGTGGACCATCAATAACTTCAGCTTTTGTCGGGAGGAAATGGGCGAGGTCATCAAAAGTTCAACATTTTCATCAGGAGCTAATGATAAATTAAAATGGTAAGGACCACCACAATGCCAGATAGGGAAGAGCAGAAGGTACATTTGTTGATATGTGGTTCTCAGAGCTGGATTTGCAGTTATACCTTAGCCTCATATTCATTTAGAGCCATTGCTGAAGTTGCTAATGTTCTGTTTCAGAACTGTCACCTGTAAAATGTTATAGTAAAAGACTGGTTCCATAAAGTTAAGGAAAGAAAGTGCTACATTCATGTTGAATCTTAGTTATCCATTTGTAAGTGTGGTTCAGCAGTTTCCTGTGATCAGCTGCAAGAAATCAAAATGTCATTGTTTAATAGTCTATAGTAAATGCAGACTAAAACATAACTAGTGTAGTACAACTATCAACCAGGGTATGATTTTTCAAAAGAAAACAATATGTGTATAGAAAGTTGCTTCACTGGGTATAGTTGAATGATTTATATATAGAAAACGAACATGGTCTTTCTGCTTTTGCAGGTGTTTGCGTGTGAACCCAAAGGGTCTGGATGAAGAAAGCAAAGATTATCTTTCACTTTATCTGTTACTGGTCAGCTGTCCAAAGAGTGAAGTTCGAGCCAAATTCAAGTTCTCCATTCTGAATGCAAAAGGAGAAGAAACAAAAGCAATGGGTATGCATGGCACTTATATTTTACCCCTTATATGCAAACAGAGCAGAAAATAAAGACTTCTGTTTTTCTTTGTTCTATATTTTTTAAAATGCCAACCTCTTTGTATGTTTCCAGAGAGCCAGAGAGCTTACCGGTTTGTGCAAGGCAAAGACTGGGGATTCAAGAAGTTTATTAGAAGAGATTTTCTTCTGGATGAGGCGAATGGGCTCCTTCCAGATGACAAACTCACTCTCTTTTGTGAGGTAAGGAAAGATGTGGTGAAACATCATGGTTTCCTTTGGGAAGGTTTTTATAAAAATAGGGTTTTTTGGTCTCAACTCCTGCTATGAATCCAATTTGTTCATCATACAGTTGAGCTTTGGGGATGGAACTTTGAATATCTCCATTGTGACTGAATGTACTGGATAGATCACTTCTTTCTGGAGGAGTTGGTTCTTGAAATACCTAGGGTCCAAGCCACTATGGGGTTTACAGGTTACAGCCAGCATTTTGATGTTGAATTTTGAAGCCTATTGATAACCAAGTCATCCCTAGAAAACTGGTAAGATATGGCACTGGTGGCTCTCACCCACTAGCAGGAGTGTCGCTGTGTTTTGTACCAGCTACAGCTTCCAGGTAGTGTCAGAGGCAACAAAACCAAACCCTTGTTTTAAGCTTTTTGTGACAAGTCTGTGAGTTTAGAAAACCAGACTTAACTCACAGACAGGAAAAATGTCATTGATTGTTGCTGCTAAGAATATTTTGGGTCCTTTTTTTACGCAAGGGGGCAGACGGTAACTGAAGATATTATATACACTGTTGGAAGATGGGATTAATCAAGAAGACTGAGATTTGGTTTAACATTGTATGAAGAAGGACTAAATGATAGATGTAGTTTTTAAATAGATGATGTATTGAGATGTATTGCTAAACTAATAACAGGCCTGATTATTAAATGTTGTCTTTTTAGTTAGAAAATGTTTTTTTTTTTTTTGTTAAAGTGTTTGGACTTTAATGCTTTAAAATTGGAGGATAGAAGAAAATGTATTGCTAAACTGATAATAGGCTTGATTATTAAGTATTGTCTTTAATCAGAAAATGGTTTTTTTTTCTCTTTTAACGTGTCCAAATTATAATTGGATTCTATGGAAATAATTATTAAATATTGACTATTAAGTTTTGTTTCTAGTTAGAAAAGATTCTTAAGCTGTAATTATAATTGGACTTTAATGGTCCAGAATTGGAGGACAGAAAAAGGGTTTATATAATTGTTTGTTTTAAATTAATAATGAAGCTAATTGGTTAAAATGATTAATAATAGGTTTAGTCTTTGTATTGTTGGATTGCTTTATTAAGTGCTTCAATTGTAAGTGGATTTTAATTGTGTAAGGTTGGGAAGAAGAAGAAGAAAGAAGAAGATTTGCTTTTCTTTTATGTAATTGTTTCATGATTATGTGAAGTGTGGGAGTTAAATTTATAGATAGTTTTCTTTATGTGTTTTTATTATGCTTGCTGTACTTTATATTTTGTACTTGCTTAGGGAAGCCGGGGGTGGGGAGGTTGGGGAGGGGGGGGAATTTTTGTAAAACCTTTTAAAAACTTTTTCAATTAAAAAAAAATATTTTGGGTCCTTTTTGGGCTGGTTGATTGTCTCTTATGGATAGTCTATAGATATTGTTGATGTCTACGTGTCTATTGATGGCTGATTTGTCAGAGTGCCAGGCTTCTATAAATTCCCTGGCATTTTTGGACTTAGCTTGGTCTAGGATGGTCACATTTTCCCAATTGAAACCATGGTTAAAACTGTCTATATGTTGTGAAATTAAAGAATTTTCATCATGTCTTCTGACTTTGTGTTGGCTGTGCTATATTGGGTTGAGTGGTCAGGGGCATTTTGATAAAGTTGCATGGATATCCATTTTGTTGGAATATGTTGTATAGATGCTCTATTTCCCTTTTCTGCTGTTCCGGGTTGCTGCAGTGTATTTGGGCTCGTCTAAATAAAGTCCTTACACAGCTTCTCTTGTGGGAGGTTGGTTTGTTGCTTTGGTAATGGAGCATCTGGTTAGTATGGGTGTTTTTTCTGTAGACTTGCGTTTCTACTTTGCCATTTTTGTCTCTGCTGATCAGGATGTCCAGGAAGGGTAGTGAGTTGTTTTCTTCTTCTCTGGTAAACTGGATTCCTTTAAAATGTTATTGATGGTTCTGTGGGTGTTCTCTAATTGGTCCTTTACCTCAGTCATGAAACTGTCAAAGAAGGAAACAGCAAACAACCCAATCAAAGGATCTCTAAGACCCCCCACCACCCCCACCAACACTGACAGGCAAGCCACTAGAATATAAACTGACAGCAAACAGCATTCCTTAGTAGCACTGATGATGTTACCCGTGTTTCCCCGAAAATAAGACTGGGTCTTATTTTCTTTTAGGCTTGAAAATAAGCACTCGGGCTTATTTTGGGGGCTGTATTATTTTTTTGAGGTGCAGGAGGTGGTGACCGCAGTCAGCTCATGTCTGCTCGGCCCCTTAATCACGGCCCGCAGATCAGCTGAGCCAGCTAGGACCAGGAGCTGCCTCTCATTCTGTCTCTCCAGGCACCTGGAGATGTTTCCAGTGCACTCTTGCCAGCCCCAGCTCTGCCCACAGCGCCAGGCAACCTTGCAGCCGAGTTCCCCTCTCTTCCACAGCTCACCTTGTGGCTCTGGAGCAGGCAACGAACACGGTTTGCGCTCCACCTGCCTGGAGCTTGGGTGTTGCTCAGGCAGCTGCTACGATGAGACAGAAAGCTATGCGGCCTGTCTGAATCAGCTCCCCCCCTGCCTCTACCCTGCTGCTGGGCCTGCTGCACCTGCTGCTGCTGGCCTTGTGGGGCCTCATCACCCTCCTGGCTGTGCTGCTCTTAGCAGCCTGGCTCGGCTGATCCTGCCTGGTGTGGGGCAACTCGGCCCAGATCTCCGGAACACCTCCCCCACCACCAGCCTGCCAGGGCCCCCTTCGCCAGTGGTCACGCTGCCCTGTGCAAGGTCCGTGGCGGCCCTGCAGCGGGACAGAGGAGGGAGGGGGAGATCGCCCCTTTCTCCTTTGCATCCCAAAAGCTGGTCTTCCCTGGCTGCCGAGCCCCCTGCCTGCACCCCCTCTCACTGGAACAATTCAATATCGGTACACATACACACACACACACACGGATCCCTTACCCCCCCACGACAGCCACATCCCTTCACTAACTTGCTTTTCAGCTCCATTCTCTGCCGCCGTGTGCAGGGCAAGAAAAGTAGTCTGTGGGACTATGGTAAAAAAAATTAGTTCAGACCTTCCAACTTCTCATGAAAAAAAAAGATCTCATGAAGTTGGAAGGTCTGAACTACAGGTATTTTTTTTTACCGTAATTCCACAGTCTACTTTTGTTGTCCTGCACGCGGTGGGGGAGAATGGAGCTGGAAAGCAGGTTAGTGAAGGGATGTGGCTGCCTGGGGAGGGGTGAGGTTTTGCCATGGGTGGCCTGGCTGAAGGGTCCTCAGGTAAGTTGGTGCAGGGTGCGTGGAGCAGCCGTGCACCCCCTGCCTTGCTTTGTCCACCCCCACCAACACCTCGCTTCATTCTTCTTTGTTTTTCTTTGCAACATGCAGCTTCTCACAGTAGAGAATTGCAGCCAATTCTGGAAGATTGTGTGAAGCACATGCTTAACGGTAGAAGCAAAGTGCAGCCTGTCCCTTTCAAGCAATCAAACGTCTGTGTGTGTGTGTGTGTGTGAGAGAGAGAGAGAGAGAGTGTGAGAGAGAGAGAGAGAGAGACGACAGAAGGGAGTAACAAGAAC
>WNWU01013261.1:480824-502392 GCA_012654045.1 Ptyas mucosa
GCCGTTTCTCATCAAATGTCTGTGTGTGTGTGTGAGAGAGAGAGAGAAACCTTTCAAACAGTGTTGCCTGCAATTCTTGTTACTCCCCTCCGCGTGTCTTGCACCAGAGAGAGGGGTGCAGGCAGGGGGCTCGGCGGCCAGAGAAGATGGGCTTTTGGGATGCAAAGGAGAAAGGGGTGATCTCCCCCTCCCTCCTCTGTCCTGCTGCAGGGCTGCCACAGAGCTCGGACAGGGCAGCGTGACCGCTGGCGAAGGGGGCCCTGGCAGGCCGGCGGTGGGGGAGGTGTTCCAGAGATCTGGGCTGAATTGCCCCACGCCAGGCAGGAGCAGCCCAGGTGGGCTGCTAAGAGCAGTGCAGCCAGGAGGGTGATGAGGCCCCACAAGGCCAGCAGCAGCAGGTGCAGCAGGTGCAGCAAACCCAGCAGCTGGGTAGAGGCAGGGGGAGAGCCAATTCGGATGGGCCGCATGGATTTCTACCTCATTGTAGCATCTGCCTGAGCAACACCCAAGCTCCAGGCTGGCGGAGCGCAAGCCATGTTTGCTGCCTGCTCCAGAGCCACAAGGTGAGTTGTGGAAGAGAGGGGACCTCAGCTACAAGGTTGCCTGGCGCTGCAGGCAGGGCTGGGGCTGGCAAGAGTGCACCGGAAACATCTTCAGGTACCTGGAGAGACAGAACAAGAGGCAGCTCCCGGCCCTCACTGGTTCATCTGATCCGCAGGCCGCGATTAAGTGGCTGAGCAGACATGAGGTGACCGGGGAAGGGAAGGGCTGCCTCCTGTGCTGGCCATGCCCACCCCCTTCACTAGGGCTTATTTTTTGGGTAGGCCTTATATTAGGCCCCACACACACACCCAAAATCAGGCTAGGACTTATTTTCAGGGTAGGTCGTATTTTCGGGGAAACACGGTACCTAGTTTGGGCAATGAAACATATGAAAGAAGCTCGGAGAGCACCAAGGACCCCTCATATTTTTTTTTTATAAAAAATTTTTATTTTCAAAAACACAAACAAAACAAAACATAAAAACATTATCATTCCATACAATTATAGACAGTGTATCAGTCGGTGGCATTTTTGTGCTTCTCTTCTCTTCAATTTATCACTAAACATACTAGCTTATTTCCAAAAGTTTCAACATCCATTTATATCATAATTATTTCCAATTCTTATTCTCTATCCATTGGTAAAATAAATCCCATATCAAATAATATTGTCTATCTTCCTGCTCTCTTATTTCAAATGTCAGTTTACTCATTTCAGCACATTCCATCATTTTCTTAATAATTTCTTCATCATTAGGTAATTTTTCTCCTTTCCAATTTTTAGCAAATACAATTCTTGCTGCTGTCAAGAGATTCACAATTAAATATTGCAGTTCTTTATTATATGTCTCCGGTATAATCCCTAATAAAAATATCTCTGGTTTAAAGTCAATATGTCTCTTTATCATTTTTTCCAACCACATGTGTATCTTAGTCCAATATCTCCTTGCTTCTGCGCATGTCCACCACATGTGGTAATAGGATCCTGGGGTCTGATGACATTTCCAACATTTCTCCGATTTATTCTGGAACATTCTGGCTATTCTCGACGGGGATAGATGCCACCTGTAAAACATCTTATACAAATTCTCCTTATATGCTGTAGACATTGTCATTTTATAATTATGTGACCACAATTTCTGCCATTTCTCTAAATCAATACCATAAACAAAATTCTTCCCCCATGCTATCATTGATTCTTTAACTTGTTCTTCTTCCAATTTAACCTCTAGTAAATAGCTATATAACTTTTTAATTACATGACCATCAGAACCCATCAAAATCTTGTCTAGATTAGTCAATACATTATAAAAGCCTTCTTGTTTAAGGTCTTCTCGATATCTAGAGAGTATTTGCATGTATGAAAACCAATCCATTTTATACCCTTGATCTTCCATATCTTGCTTTAATTTAAGTTCACCCTTTTCATCCAATAATTCCTTATATCTTATAATTTGTTTCCCTTTAAACACCACTGGATACAAAAATGCTTCAATTGTAGATACCCAGACTGGTATCTTCAAGTAGTGATTTTTTTTAACCTTCTCCCAATTCAACCCTAAGGCTTCACATATTTTATGTCTTCTAAAATACCCCTGTATTTTAGTTCCTTTATATCACAAAAAAGCATGCCATCCCAACAACAAATCATGTCCCTCCAAAATTAACAATCTAGTATTTTTTAATGATATCCATTCTTTAGTCCACATTAAGCTAGCTGCTTGATAATAAAGTTCAAAGTTAGGTAAACCAAAACCACCCCTCATTTTAGCATCTTGTAACAACTTCATTTTTATTCTTGCCTTTTTCCCCTGCCAAATATATTTCAATATCATTTTATTCAAATCTGTAAAAAAATCCTTATCCAACTTTATCGGAATCATTTGGAATAAATATAAAATTCTAGGCAAAATATTCATCTTAATAGTTGCAATTCTCCCAATTAAAGATAGTTGCAAATTTCCCCATTTTTCCAAATCTTGTTCTATCTGTCGCTTAACCTTATTGTAACTATTTTCCTTGAGAGAACTACACCTTGCTGTCAATTGTATTCACAGATATTTTACCTTGTTCGTAACCTGCATACTTGAAATCTCCATCAATTCTTCTTTTTGCTTTTTCAACATATTTTTAGTCATTATCTTTGTCTTTTCTTTATTAATTTTTAAGCCAGCTACTTCTCCAAACTCTCCAATGCTTTCTAACAGTTTATTTATTGATGTTAATGGTTCTTCCATAATAAAAACCAGGTCGTCTGCAAAGGCTTACAGCTTGTATTCTTCTTTTCGAATTTTCATACCTTTTATCTCCTTTTCTTCTCTAATATTTCTATTTAAGACTTCCAATGTCAATATAGTGACAATATAAACAATAGTGGGGACAGTGGACATCCTTGTCTAGTGCCTTTTTCTATTTCAATAAATTCGGACAATTCTCCATTTATCATTACCTTGGCCTTTTGTTTTGTATATATAGCTTCAATTGCCTGAATAAATTTTTTCCCAAAGCCCATCTCCTCCATTTGTAACATCATAAACTGCCAATTGACATTATCAAAGGCTTTTTGTGTATCTAGAAATATCAAAGCCATCTGCTTTTCAGGATGCGCTTCATAGTATTCTAAAGTATCTAAAATTATTCTTATATTATCTCGAATTTGTCTTTTTGGCAGGAATCCATTTTGGTCAGGATGTATAAAGTTATTCAAATATCTCTTAAGTCTTTCTGCCAATATAGTTGCAAAGATTTTATAGTCTGCATTTAACAAGGATTAGGCCTAGTTTTTGATTTGTTGTGGGTCTGTTTCTTCTTTATTAATCAAAGTGATATATGCCTCAGTCCATGTTTTGGGTATTTCTTTTTTTATCATTACTTCATTCAAAACCTCCAGCATTGGGATCAATAACGATTCTTGTAACGTCCTGTAGTATTCAGCTGGCAGTCCATCCGGACCTGGTGCCTTTCCATTCTTCTGTTTCTTAATTGCCTCATTTAATTCCATCATTGTTATGTTTCTATCCAATAACTCCTCGACCTCTTTGGGGATTTGTGGTACTTTAGCTTTTTGTAGATACCTTGCCACTTTATCCTCTTCTATCACATCTTTCTTGTACAATTGTGTATAGTATTCCTGTATTATTTTCCCCATCTCTTTATTTCCAAATCTACTTTGTCCTTGATGATCAATTAGTTGTGTTATTTTTCTTGATTCTCTTTCTTTTTTCAATTTATATGCTAACCATCTGCCTGGTTTATTTGCATTTTCAAAATAATTCTGTTTAGCAGTTCTTATTTTTTGAGCTAATTCTTCCTTCTCTAGTAGATCCATTTTGTGCTTTATAATGTCCATTTTAATTTTTGCATCTTTCTTATATGGATCTTTCTGGAGTTCTTTTTCAAGCCTTTTATGATCATCTCTCAGTATTTTGAGAGTTTGTCTTTTCTTCACATTTCTTTTCCGTGTATAATCAATAATTAATCCTCTGGCAAAGGCTTTCATTGGAGCCCAACGATTTTGTGTCGATGTTTCTTTCTCATTCTCCTTAAAAAAAAGTCCAATTCTCGTTTCATTTTCTGTGCAAAGTCTTTCTCTTTTAATATTGTATTGTTCAATGTCCATCTAGATCTGCCTTTTCGACCTTTCCAAATAGCAATCACCGGGTTATGATCCGCCCATGTGTTAGTATCTATATTCACTTGTTCAATATTTAAAGTCAATTCCATTGTTGTCCATATCATATCTAATCTGGACCAAGATAAGTGTCTATCGGAGTAGAAGGTATATTGTCTATTTTTCCCATTTCTCTCCCTCCAAATATCTTTCAGATTTATTTCCTCTATCATTTAAAAAAAAGTTCTCAGCAATATCTTTCTGCTATATCTTGTTGTTCTACTTGTTTTATAGTCCAGTTTTTCATCTACAATTCCATTAAAGTCCCCCATCATACAAACATTTTCATACTCCATTTCAATTATCTTATTATGTAATTTCCTGTAATAGTCACTCTGATTATTTTAGGGCCATATATTGCTACTAAGAGCAATTTTGTATTGTTGTCAATTAATTCCACCATCAAAATTCTGCCTTCTGAATCTGCATATTTCTGCTCAGCCGTTAATGTATTCCTAATATACAGAGAAACTCCTCTTTTTTTACTTTGCGCCAATGATACCCCTCATATTTTTGTTTTGGTTGTTGCTGTGCTGACTTGCTATGAAAATGTGATGGTACTTGGTGATATAAGAGATGCCCCTGCTTCCTTTAAACTATTTCTTGCTGGTGGGAAAAGGTTTGGTCACCTTAATGAAGTTTTTCTGTAGCTGACAATATGGTAGGTTGTCCATTGAGTCATCCTCATGCCTGATTGTAGAAGGCTATTTGACTGCATTTGTTTGAAGTTTCTGTTTTACTCTCTGGGTCCTATGAGCATGCAGAGGGATAAAGAGGAAGGAGTCAGAGATTTTGTACTCCACAAATCGTTTTGTTTAATAAGTAGGAGGGACTGCTACCTATGACTCCAGAGACTACTGGATGCAATCCAGGTAAAATCACAGGCTTTTAAATTCCATGGATTTTGATGATAGAATTTTGAGTACATGCAGGTAGTTCTTGAGATATGACTGTAATGGAGCCTGCCCATTATGATTGCAAGTGGTGATGGCTCTTAAGTGAGATGGCCTCTCTTAATGAACCCCACCACCTGCTCTCCCTGATGCAGCAGTTAAACAAATGTGCAGGTTGTTAAGCAGAGCATGGGGTGCCTCAGGTGTGGGGTGGCCTTTGGAGGCCTAGCACAGGCTCAGGCCCACCTGCCCTGGGCCTCCCAAGGCCTCCCCCACACCCAAAACACCCTGTGCTCTGCTTTCTGCCCTCTGGGTCCCCACAGGCCTTTCCCTCCCCCACAGGGTCCCTGCAGGCCTTAGGCCTGATTCCCACCCCACCAGCCCTCACACCCTTCTCCTCACTTACAGTACCTGTCATGGCTTCACTGGATCCTGGGGAGGAGGAGGGGGGGAGTTGGGGATGGCACCATCCCCCCTGAATGAGCGAAAAGTCCAGGGGCTGAGGACAACAAGGCAGTCCCAGGGCCGTCTAGCTGGGGATGGGGGGGGGGGAACTGGATGGAGAGCTACCTGCAGGAGCATATTAGCTGCAGAGGGTCAGCGAAGATGACAGGCTCCAGACCACTTCTGATGAGAAACAGCTGCCTCCCCGCCCGATCCGCGGGCAAGGAGAAGAGAGCGCAGGGAGGCACAGAGGTGGTTAGTAAGGCTGCTTGCGAGGAAGCAGCCCTGCCCCTCCTCACAAGGAACACCTGGGGAAGGGTGATTTAACCAGATGTTGGGGGAAGGTGTGTTTGTTGGGAATACCTGTTTGCTTTGATGTGCACCTTCCCAGCTTTCCTGAATACTGCCTTGTGAACCTTGGATTGTGTCTTTTGGCTCTGAACTTCAGACTTCGCTTATGGACTTTGGACTTGGCTCTCTGACTTCGGACTCTTGAACCATACTTTGGTTTTTGGAACTCTGGACTTGTGTTGTGAACTTGGTACTTGTGGGTATTGTTACTTACCTCTTTCCCTCATGGGTCAGCCAGGACTTAGTTCGTGGAACCAGGGAAGTCAGACTGAGGGAAAACTGAGGGCTCGGATGGAGCCTCACTGGCACCGTTAGTGGGTCGTTTGGCGCTGTGTGAAGTGTGCAATAAATGGACTCTACTTAACCTCTACCTTGCGAGTGTGACTTGGGTCAGAACATACCTTTTGAAGATCTCCTTACCTCATGTTGAGGAAGGAGGGCAGGCGACACATCCTTGGGCCACATGGCTGCCTCCTGGAAGTGGCTGTTACTTTCAGCACACCTACAATGCATTAACACGGTCTGCACAGTGCTGCAGAAGCTTTCTGCAGCACTGTACAGACCGTGTTAAGGCAGAAAAACAACCTGCCTGGGCCACAGTGGCCTAGTGGAAGTGGCAACAGTTTTGGCACACCTGGGTCATCATCTCAATCTGGCAGCTGCTTTCAGGTCACTGCCACACAGGCAAGGGAGAAACCACTCCATTTTGCTACCTTAAAGTGGTCTGTACAGCGCTGCAGAAGCTTTCTGTATCACTGGAATTTGTTGTTGATCGTTTTTTTGCTCAGCACTTCTAGATTCTCTGTTGCTACTATTACTACTTTTATAAAGAGCATGGCCTTCTGTGCTTCCTTGCAGGTGAGTGTGGTACAGGACTCTGTCAATATCTCCGGCCAGAATTCCATGAACATGGTGAAGGTACCTGAATGCCGCTTGGCTGATGAGTTGGGAGGCCTTTGGGAAAACTCTCGTTTCACAGACTGCTGCCTGTGTGTAGCAGGCCAGGAGTTCCAAGCTCACAAAGCCATATTAGCAGGTTGGTATTGACACAGTTTGGTGTAGTGTTTAAGGCAGACATGTCAAACTCAAGGCCCGTGGGCCAGATCCAGCCCATGATGTGGTTAGATCTCACCCGCGTGGCCACCCTGGAGACAGTGAGGAGCGAGCCCCCATCGCCTCAGCACCGGCCCACCCCAGCCCTGAGGATGCTTTGCTTACAAACCTGGGTCTTCTCGCATGGAGAGGGAATGGGCCTCCCTCTGACCCATGCACTTTGCCCTCCTGCACCCACCACAAGCAACCTGACCAAAGAGAGCAAGCACAGCAGCAGTAGCCTCGAGGAGGAGGTAAGCGTGGCCAGGAGTCCCCTCGGGGAAGCCTGATGCCCTGGGAGCTTGAGGGCTGGGCTGGCCACTTGCCGTCCCCTGCCCAGGGCTCCGGGCAGCCCGCGCCACGGTCCAGGGGTCCTCCATGTAGCCTGAAAGGGACAGCGCGGCTCCTCTGGTGCATCGCTGTCCCTGGTGCTTTGGCACACACCCTGGTCTCACCTTCCTCTGCTGGAGACCTACAGATCCCCCCCATAGGAGTCGGAGGACAACGCTGCTACGTGTGGAAGTGTGGAGGAGAATGTTTGCAGGAAGCAGTTTCCTCGGAGTCCAACTTCTGCCTTGACAGATCTCTGGAGACAAGGAGGGGATGGCGGAGGAGCTGCATGAGGGAAGGCTGCCCCAGCAAGCCAGCATCCTTACCACACACGATTGGAAACGGGGATTCCCATTCGAGAATGGCCAGCCTCCCTTGTGCAGGACCAGAGAGCGCTGCTCCCCTGCTTACTCCTCTTGCTCTCCACAGATCTGTCAAGGCAGAAGTTGGACTCGGAGGAAACTTTCTTCCTGCAAACTTTCTCCTCTGTGCTTCCACATGCAGCAGCATTGTCCTCAACCTCCTGCTTTGCTGGGAGGGGACACCACACAGGGAAATACCAATGATGTCTGGGATTGGGAGAAGAAAGTCTCCTTTGGCGTGCTGTGCACACACACATGCACCATTCCAAGCTTGGAAACTTTTATCCACATCTGAGCTTGCAAACTGCCAATCATGTCTGGGCTCAGGGAGAAGGCCCTCTCCTTCCTCTGTGGATAAAAGTTCCCAAACTTAGAATGCGGTGTGTGTGTGCGTGCGTGCGGGCTTGGCTGCCAGCAGTTTGAGGAGGTGAGGAGTTTGTGGGGCACCGAATTGTCCCCATGTTGAGTTAGCCATTGTGACTTGTTCTGTCCCGACCCAGTCATCACGAGTCAGCTGTGCCCAGTGAGCGGCGTCGAGCCAGCCACGCCCACCCAGCCATACCCACCTGGCTGCTGTGAGTCATCATAGTCTTACATGCAGCTGGCCCTTTGAGGGGAACCATAATGCTGATGTGGCCCTCAATAAAATTGAGTTTGACACCCCTGGTTTAAGGCATCAGACTAGAAGCCAGGAGACTGTGAATTGTATTCACGCCTTGAACACAAAGCCAGCTAGGGGACCTTGGGCTAATCACTTACTCTCAGCCCTAGGAAGAAGGCTATGGCAAACCACTTCTAAAATATTTTGCCAAGAAAATTGCAGGGACTTGTCTAGGCAGTCTCTGAGAATCAGACATGATTGAATGGAAGAAAAAAAATGACATAGACATGAAGCATAATAGGATGACAGTCTGATCAGTGGCAAGCTGAGTGCTTGGACTTGTGCCTTACACCCTTTTGTAAGTCATCACTCTTTTAGGAAATGGATTCTTAACAAAGAGGCTCTTGCCCTTCTTTTCTTCCTCCCCTGGGAAAATCAGGAATAGTAAAGTCATTCATGGGAAACCAGTAATGTGTGGAGAAAGATGCAAAAAAATGCTATAATATTTGCTTTGCTAGGATTCTTTTGTGTATGTTCCCATAGGGCTATGTGTAGTATGCTTTATTAGAAGCCCAGATATGCTGTTGGCTACAAAATTCCACTTTCCAGGTTTAAGACAAAATTCTGTCTCTTATAGCAGCAAAGAAATACAGGTAATACTTGAATTACAATGGCATTTGGAACTGGAATTTACATTGCTTGTTGTTGTTGTTAGTTGTGAGGTCGTGTCTGACCCATCACGACCCCATGGACAACTTTTCTCCAGGCCTTCCTGTCCTCTACCATCCCCCGGAGACCATTTAAGCTCACGCCGACTGCTTCAGTGACTCCATCCAGCCACCTCATTCTCCGCCGTCCCCTTCTTCTTTTGCCCTCAATCTTTCCCAGCATTAGGCTCTTCTCCAGTGAGTCCGTCCTTCTCATTAAGTGGCCAAAGTATTTGCGTTTCATCTTCAGGATCTGGCCTTCTAAAGAGCAGTCACGGTTGATCTCCTCTAGGACTGACTGGTTTGATCGCCTTGCAGTCCATGGGACTCGCAGGAGTCTTCTCCAGCACCATAGTTCAAAGGCCTCAATTCTTTGACGCTCAGCCTTCCTTATGGTCCAACTTTCACAGCCATACATTGCAACTGGGAAAACCATAGCCTTGACTATACGCACTTTTGTTGGCAGGGTGATGCCTCTGCTTTTTAGTATGCTGTCTAACTTTGCCATAGCTTTCCTCCCCAGAAGCAAACGTCTTTTAATTTCTTGGCTGCAGTCCCCATCTGGGGTGATCTTGGAGCCCAGGAAAATAAAATCAGTCACTATCTCCATTTCTTCCCCATCTATTTGCCAGGAATTGAGAGGGCTGGGAGCCATGATCTTAGTTTTCTTAATGTTGAGTTTCAAGCCAACTTTTGCAGTCTCCTCCTTCACCTGCATCAAGAGGCTCTTTAGTTCCTCTTCACTTTCTGCCATTAGAGTGGTATCATCTGCATATCTGAGGTTGTTGATATTTCTCCTGGCAATCTTATTTCCAACTTTTGATTCATCTAGCCCCGCCTTTCTCATGATGTGCTCTGCATATAAGTTAAATAGGCAGAGCGACAGTATATACAGCCTTGTTGGACTCCTTTCCCAAATTTGAACCAATCAGTGGTTCCGTGTCCAGTTCTCACTGTTGCTTCTTGACCCACATATAAGTTTCTCAAGAGACAAATAAGATGGTCTGGTACTCCCATCTCTTTAAGAACTTGCCACAATTTGTTGTGATCCACACAATCAAAGGCTTTAGCATAGTCAATGAAGCAGAAGTAGATGTTTTTCTGGAACTCCCTAGCTTTCTCCATGATCCAGCATATGTTGGCAATTTGATCTCTAGTTCCTCTGCCTCTTCGAAATCCTTTCTGTACTTGTGGTAGTTCTCGATCCAAATACTGCTGGAGCCTAGCTTGTAGGATTTTAAGCATAACCTTACTAGCATGTGAAATGAGTGCAATGGTGCGATAGTTTGAACATTCTTTGGCATTGCCTTTCTTTGGAATTGGAATGTAAACTGACCTTTTCCAATCCTGTGGCCACTGTTGAGTTTTCCAAATTTACTGGCAAATTTACTGCATTGTCTTTTAAGATTTTGAATAGCTCAGCTGGAATACTGTCCCCTCCACTAGCTTTGTTGTTGTTCAGATTTCCTAAGGCCCATTTGACTTCACATTCTAGGATGTCTGGCTCGAGGTCAGTGACCACCCCATCGTGGTTATCAGGGACTTTAAGCTTGTTCTTGTATAGTTCTTCTGTGTAATTTTGCCACCTCTTAATCTCTTCTGCCTCTGTTAGTTCTCTGCCATTTTGGTCCTTTATCATGCCCATCTTTGCATGAAACGTTCCGTTCATATCTCCAATTTTCTTGAAGAGTTCTCTGGTCCTCCCTATTCTATTGTTTTCTTCTATTTCTTTGCACTGTTCATTTAAGAAGGCATTCTTATCTCTTCTAGCTATTCTCTGGAATTCTGCATTCAGTTGGGTATATGTTTCTCTTTCTCCCTTGCCTTTCACTTCACTTCTTTCCTCAGCTATTTGTAAGGCTTCCTCAGACAGCCATTTTGTTTTCTTGCTTTTCTTTTTCCTTGGGATGGTTTTAGTTGCTACATCTTGTACAATGTTGCAAACCTCCATCCAAAGTTCTTCAGGCACTCTGTGTATCAGATCTAATTCCTTAAATCTATTTGTCACCTCTACTGTATATTCATCAGGGATATGATTTAGTTCATACCTGAGTGGCCTAGTGCTTTTCCCTACTTTCTTCAATTTAAGCCTAAATTTTGCCACAAGAAGCTCATGATCTGAGCCACAGTCAGCTCCTGGTCTTGTTTTTACTGACTGTATAGAGCTTCTCCATCTTTGGCTGCAGAGCACATAGTCAATCTGATTTCTGTGTTGACCGTCTGGTGATGTCCATGTGTAGAGTCGTCTCTTGAGTTGTTGGAAAAGAGTGTTTGCTATGACCATCGTATTATCTCAACAGAATTCTATCAGCCTGTGCCCTGCTTCATTTCGTACTCCAAGGCCAAACTTGCCTGTTATTCCAGTTATCTTCTGACTTCCTACTTTAGCATTCCAATCCCCCATGATGATAAGGACATCATTTTTTGGTGTTAATACTGTAAGGTGCTGTAGGGCTTCATAGAACTGGTCAATTTCATCCTCTTCAGCACCAGTGGTTGGGGCATAGACTTGGACTACTGTGATGTTGAATGGTTTGCCTTGGATTTGAACGGAGATCATTCTGTCATTTTGGGGATTGTATCCCAGTATTGTTTTTCCTACTCTTTTATTGATTATGAAGGCTACTCCATTTCTTCCGCAGTAGTATACCTGATGGTCATCTGAATTAAATTCACCCATTCCTGTCCATTTTAGTTTGCTGATTCCTAAGATGTCGATGTTCAGTCTTGTCATCTCTTGTTTGACCATGTCCAGTTTGCCTTGATTCATGGATCTTACATTCCAGGTTCCTATGGAGTATACAGCATTATACATATATATATATATCTTTACAGCATCGGACTTTCCTTTCACCACCAGATGCATCCACTGCTTCACTCTTTCTGGCACTACTAGTACCATCTTTCCCCAAAAATAAGACCCTGTCTTATATTTTTTTGAACCCTGAAATAAGTGCTTGGCCTTATTTTCACGGAGGCCTTATTATTTTGGGGTGTGTGGAGCAAGTTGGGGCTCCTCTTGCCAACTTACCTGATTTCCAGCTCTGTGTTTAAATATTTTCAGGGAGGGCTTATTTTCGGGGAAACAGGGTACTAGCCCTCTGTTCTTCCCCAGTAGCATATTGGACACCTTCTGACCTGAGAGGCTCATCTTCCAGCGTCATATCTTTTTGCCTTCTGGTACTGTTCATGGGGTTTTCATGGCAAAGATACTGGAGTGGTTTGCCATTTTCTTCTCCAGTGGATCACATTTTGTCAGAGCTCTCTGCTATGACCTGTCCGTCTTGGGTGGCCCTGCACAGCATAGCTCATAGCTTCATTGCGCTGCGCAAGCCCCTTTGCCATGACAAGGCAGTGATCCATGAAAGGGTTACATTGCTTAGCAAAGCTTAGTGATGCAGTCATAAAGCTCAAAATCACATGACCACATCACTTAGTGATGGCAATCCCTGCACACTTTGTTGCTGTCATTAATTGAATTGCACCAGTCGTTAGCTGAGGACCTAGCCTGATTCAAGCTACTCCCTGCTTGGTCCCTCTTAACTACAAGCCTCGGTTCTTCCAAGGTAAGGGACTGCCCTTCAACTCCCCCAACTGCCTATTCCCCTCACCTTTGTCCTTTTGGCTGCCCACACTCTGCTTTGTGAGGCAGCCAACAGCCCCAGAATCACGCGGCTCTGGAGCTGCTTGCCACACTGTGGCTCAGGGGCTTTTTGGTGGTCCATGGCTCTGGGGCTGTAAGAAGGCCCTGAGCTGCAGGAAAACCACAGCCTGGCCCATAAGTGTGGCACTAAGCCACAGCTGCCCCGGAAAGCCCAGATGTTCCAGCCTCAAATGCCCTTGCTGCTCTGCCCTCTGAGGTCCATGCTACCCTGTATTCTACTGCCCCAGCTGGCCATCTCCATCTTTTTCCTCCCACTGCTGATGTAGCATGCCTGGCCTGGCCCTTCATGAGGTAGCTGCTGGCTATGTGAGGCCTTCTTCCTCAGGTCTCCGAGGAAACCACCATGTGTGACCACAGGAGGAAAGCCACATGTGGCCAGTAGTTGCCTTGTGAAACGCCAGGCCAGGCGTGTTTGGACAGCAGTGGGATCAAGTAGATGGCAAAGTTCAGCTAGGTGCAGCAGAGTGTAGGGCTGCAGGGGGCATGAAGTGCTGAGGGACAAAAAAACACAGATGGGGGGGAGATAGGTGGGTGGGGGAAGTTGAAGTTTATGACCTGTGGTCATAAATGTTGGCAGGATGCCAAGCACCCAAATTTTGATCACATGACCACACAGGCACTATAATGGCTGTAACTTTCAGGACTGGCCATAAGTACCATTTGTTCAGAGCAGCTGTAACTTTAAATGGTCACTGAACAAATGGTCATAACCTGAAGACTACATGTACCGGTATTTTAAATTCTTCTGAAATTCCAGAAAACAAAGGCTTAAAGATTTGTAGTTATTGGGAGCAGATTACAAGGTTCTGCATGGTGTTTTGTCCCTATTGCTGCAAAATCAGAATGGATTTTGCAAGATCAGGTGCTCCAGTTTGCATATTTTATGTAGATTGCAGAATCCATCTCGGTCTGGTACACACAGGGGTCTCCAACCTTGGCAACTTTAAGACTTGTGGACTTCAACTCCCAGAATTCCTCAGACAGCCATGTTGGAGACCCCTGTTCCATATATGTGGATGTTCGGTGTGTTTGATTATTTCTTAATCAAACAAAGCCTTTATATTCTGTGGTGGTAAGCGCACAACAACACAGAAGCCATGGCAGAGGACTTCTAGTGTTGTAGTAAGAAGAAATGGAATTGAGGAAATCTGAAAACTGAATTAGCTGCATTCCAGAGCTTCTCTTATTTACAGTAGTGGCCAAAATTGTGGAAACCTTTTGGGGAAACTATTTTTGAGGTTTCATGGCTAATAACACCACTTTTTTTTGAAGTACTACCATAAAATTATATATCAATGGAAAGATAATTTAATCAAGAATGTAATGCTTTTCAACTTTTGTTTGAGAGATAAAAGTGGCTTTTTTCGTGGAATTCTAGATTTTAGGCCAAATTCCTGCAGTCTGCGCCAAGCAGTCCTTGCACTTAACTTCACATTGCATTGCGCCATTTCATGTTGTATACACCCAGATGATTTTCTTCTGTCACATAGGCACAGTCTCTTAATTCTTCTATCATCACTTGCTGTTGTGCACCTTTTCCTGCCTTTACCAGTGTGGTTTTGTAGTGACTGAGTCTCCTTATACCTCTTCAAAAGCTTAGAAATGCCACCTTTGATTAAGTTTCCACCAATTTTTCTTCTAATTTCTTTATAACTGTAACCTTGTTCACTTAATAATACTATTTTACATTGCTTTCTGGGTGACCAGTCAACTCTTTGCATCATTACTTTAATTTTATTACATTTTACAAGCTCACTAAATGAAAGAACACAAAAAAGCCCAACCAACTTGATAGTGATCACATAACACACTGAGAAATGTCCTCCTCTCAGCTTCAATACATGACATCAATAACTGAATCCTACTGTGATCTGATTGGCTCATTGCCAAAACAAGATGATACCTGATTGGCTCTCTAAACACTCGCGCTCATTGACTACAATCAGATGAAGGAAAGCTACCTAGGGCGTGGCTACCGTCGCAGCGAAGACAACACATCTCCTGGGAGCTCCTGGGGGATAGCACTGAATCCATCTGCTGGAATGGTCCATTTGGACTGGAATCACCCCAGAGGGGTGAGGAAAAAAAGAGTGTGCTCTGCTGAGCTCAGGGAGCCCGCAAACTCCCTGATCAGTTCAGAGAAGGCTCTTAAACCCGACAGAATGGAACAAAGGACATTGCGTACCGGACCAAAGCTAGGGCAGCCACAGAAAAGAAGTGCTGAAGTGAGAGACTGTCAGTGTGATTGATCTGGGTGAGAGAATTCCAATTTACAATTTTTATCAGGAGTAGAACTAAGAGTCTCCCTGGGAAATAGCTGGTGGAAGTGGGACTCCAAGAAGGAGGTGGATTTGGGGGGTTTTCCCCACCCACCTCTGTGCAGCAGCAAGGAGAGCATTTTTGAGCCGCTCTAAAACAGGAAGTGAGGCTGGAGGAACTTTTAAGAAGGAGTGAAAATATTAGATACTATAAACTGGACTGGATAGCTCAAATATATCATTGGACTGTATAAAGTTTTTGAACCTCATAATAATTGGAGAAGCTGAACTGCCTTTTGTTTCTATTTTATGTTATTTTATTTTACTTGGGTTAAAGACTGAACCAGAAATATAGTCTGAAAGATCTAGGAGGAGAGAGAGCAGCAGAGCCAGAGTGCCATCTACTGGCAGAAGTTGGAAGTGGATATTGGGAGCTGCAGCTGCAGAGACAACCTTGAGAAACTGTATAAACAAAGATAAGTGACTATTAGAAATAATCTTGGCAGTACAAGCTGGTCTGACTGGCACCCAAAATTGAGATAGAGAGCGTAGAGTGAAACTTATTATTAAATAGCTTTGCTCTTGGAACTCAAAGGGAACATAGATAGCAAAACGACTCTATTTTTCTCTGGCTCTGTGAACTCTGTGATTTTTTTTCTTTCTCTTTCCTTTTTTTTTTCTAAGGCAATTAAAAAACAATTGGGTTTGGTGGGCCTAAGTGGATTACAAATTAATATCCCTTGTGGCTGGATAGTAAAGGATTAGGGTCTGAAGAACCCAAAGAAAGCAACAAACAATAAATAACAAATAGAAGAAGGGGGGTTAAGAGATTTGAATTATTAGAAGTCTTGGATTTTTTTGAATACAAGTGATTTGTGGCCTCTCTTTTGGTTCTTTGGTTTTTTGGCTTTTGGTTTTTTGTTTAATCTCTGTCTATTTTGGATTACTATTGGATTATTTTTTTCTCTTTTTTTGCTTTTTTTGCTTTTTTCCTTTCGTGGTGGATTACAAATATTAAAAGGATTTTAAAAGATTCAAGATGAGGAAAACAGTATCAGCACCATCGTCAGCGACCTCTTCAGCAACTTCAAGCCCTGCGGGACAGAAGACCTTGGTTGCTCTAGTTCAACAAGAGAAAATGAATGTAATACAGTCAGAACTGCAAGAAATTATCCAAGCGCTGCATGATGATTTTAAAGAAGTTAAAGAAAAAATAGGGAAAGTAGATGATAGTTTAGAGAAAGTAGAAGACAAATTAGGAAAAGTTCAACAAGTGATGGAAAAGAATGAACAACGTATACAGAAAGTAGAAGAAAAAGCTGAACATGTAGAGAAAAAAATGAAATTGATGATAGACTTACATTGGCAGATAAAAACAAAGAGAGAACAATAATTTCTCTGGAGATGGAACGGGCTGACTTTTATTTGTGATTTCAGAACATGGAGGAAGAAAAAGGAAAAAATATTGGAAAATATTGATGAGATATTTAGAGTCAATACCAGGTATGTGGCAAGACATAAACTTCCTAGAGAAGTCCATGTGAGATTCACAAAAAAAGCAATGAAGGCAGAAGTCTTACAAAGAGCGAGAGACGACTCATTAAAAGACAAGGAGAAGGAAATCATAGTATTAAAACCGGTGCCAAGAAGAGTAAGAGAAATAAGGAAAGAATATCAGTTTTTAACAAGACAACTAATCAAGCACGGAGTTAACTTCAGGTGGTTGATTCCGGAGGGAATACTGGTGTCTTGGATGGAGCAAAGACACAGACTGGACTCCAAAGAGAAAGCAGAGAAATTTTATGAGCAATATTTTGGAATGCAAGAGGAAATGAGAATAAGTGACAAAGAACCAAGACAACAAGAAGAAGGGAAGGAAGAGAAGAGCATGCAAAGAAAAGAAGATGAAAGAGATTGGGAGGAAATAGCGTTAAGAGAGGGAGCAAGAGCAAAGAACCAAGAGACATAAGAACGACTAGAACAACAAATTCTATCTACAAATAACTATGGAAGAAGAACTCAAATTAATTTCAATCAATATAAATGGACTGAATTCGGTAATAAAAAGGAAAAAGATTTTTCATAGATTAGAAAAATTAAAATTTGAAATAATTTGTTTGCAAGAAGTACACATAAAAAAACAACATACAAAAGTATTGGAATACCCTAAAATTGGGAAGTTATATACTGCTTTATACTACTTTATACTACATTATTTTGTATATACTACAAAAGAAAAGAGGAATAGCCTTATATATAAAAGAAAAAATAAATGCTAAACAAGTTTTTACAGATGAGGAAGGCAGAATTTTGATGGTGGAATTAATGATGAATAATAAATTGATGCTTTTGGTAGCAATATACACATCAAACGCCAACCAAGAGGATTTTTATAGAAAACTTCATAATAAAATAACAGAACTTGATTATGATAACATTTGTATTCTGGAAGATTTTAATGCAATCATGGATGTAGAAAAGGACTATGAAACTAGAAAAGTAAATAAAAAGGCAAGGAAAACACTTCCTAAAGCCTTTTCAACAATGGCGGAAGAAATAGCTATTCAAGATGTCTGGCGAGAAATGCATCCCAAAGAAAATCAATATTCATTCTACTCAAACAGACATATGTCTTGGTCAAGGATAGATATGATATGGATGACAGCAGAATTGAAAGCCAATGTACAAGAAATAAGTATTGAAATAAGCAATTGGGCAGATCACAACCCAATAAAAGTTATATGGAAAAGACAAAAAACAATATCGAGATGGACATTGAACCAAGAAATATTAAAAGAAAAGGAATGTATTCAATTTATGGGAAGAGAACTAGAATTTTTTTTCAAAGAGAATAGAAAAGAAGAAACTTCATTACAAAACATATGGGATACAACCAAAGCGTACATTAGACGACTAGCTATAACATACAGAGGGAAGCAAAATAGAAAGAAGAAACAAAATCAAAGAATATCAGAAGAAGAATATAAGATACTTGAGTTAGAACAGGGGTCAGCAACCTGCAGCTCTGGAGCCACATGTGGCTCTTTCACCCCTCTGCTGTGGCTCCCTGTCACTCAAAATATGCATCACAACCGCCAATGTGCGACACCCGCTGGCATGCGATTTATTGAGCTTTTCAACCCTGGGTAGGCCAACCATGGATAAATCCAAGAAAAGAAAAGTTTCAGAAGAAAACAACATTTAATTCAACTACATATGCTAGTTTTGTGGCCACTCAAGAAACAGTCAGGCACGGGAAGGGTTTTGTGGCTCCCAGTGTTTTCTTTTCTGTGGGAAACGGGTCGAAATGGCTCTTTGAGTGTTTAAGGTTGCAGACCCCTGAGTTAGAATTACAAAAAGATCCACAAAAAAAGGAAATAAAGAATCAAATGGACTTAATGAAACATAAAATGAGTTCAATGGAAAAAGAAGAATTAGCACAGAAAATTAAAAGTACTAAACAAAACTTTTTTGAAAATGCTAACAAACCAGGAAGATGGCTGGCGTATAAGTTAAAAAAAGAGGGGGGAAAAGAAATTGATAGATAAATTAATGGACAATGAAGGAGAAATTCAATACCAAAATGAAGAGAAAAAGAAAGTGATTCAAAACTATTATAAGAAGCTATATGAGCAAGACTCAATATCGGAAGAGAAAATAAAAAAATATCTGGAAAAAGCAGAAATACCTAAAATACCTGAAACAGTCAAAATAGCACTAGACGAATGTATAACTATGATGGAGTTAGGTTGTGGCAGTGCAGAGGAAAGAGGACGGTCTCCGTCCTTTAACTCTGATTTTTTCACGATTGGGGACCCTTCGGGGCGCGGAGAGCCTGGAGAGCCATGCAAAATAAAGGGGAAGCCTGAGGGGTAGCGAGGTGAAAGGCGATCACCCGCTGTAACGAAAGGAAACCACTTAAACCTGGCGTGAAAGCATCTGCTATTGCAAGATGGCAGACCCGAGGCCATGACTAGTCACAGATGATGCGGAAGCAAGGATATATTTAACAGACTGTGTCATTGAAGTTAGTAAAATATCCCAAAACTGTAATAGAAGAGAAGAGCCTAAAGAAAGAGTAAGTCTGTGATTTTTGGTGAAAGAAGGAAGCTCAATTTGCAAAGGAATCCTCAAAGCAAGCGGCGACCCAGCGGGAAGAGCTGTGAGTCAGCAAATTAAAATAACTAAAGATTGAGAGAAGGGAAACAAAGAACTTTGTGGCAAGAGCTTTAGGAGAAGAGGAGCAGCAAGAAAGTGGCTGGGAGAGGATTGGAAGGTGTAATTTGAAACCCAGAACGAAGAAAGAGTGAAAATAGAGGAAAGAGAAAAGGGAGGTGGTACAGCGAAGACGAGAGACGGCGGAGTGAGCAAGACAAGACGATGGGCGACAGACAGCTAGAAGGCGGAGAAAAATTGGTGGTCCAGGAGAGCAGCGAGTGAAGTGAAAAAATCTAAGGAAAGCAGATTGAGACGGAGAAGGAGCAGTACATAGCAGAAGGTTGGAGAAAGTGGAGAAGGTGGAGAGAGACCGGGATGCAGCAACAAGTGAGACAGGTGTGAGTGAAGAGATAGAAGGAAGAAGCGATATATTGGAGGAACAGAGAGAATACAAATGGTGACGTGGAAGCAGCGGTAGGCAACAGAAGGTCGGAGAAAGTAAAAGAGACAGAGAGAGGATGGGACGCGACGGCAAGAGTGACAGGAGTGGATTGGCGGCAGACGGAGGAAGATTGGAGAAGGAAATTGCCTCCTTAGAGAGACTGTGAGCCGAGTAGGAGAAAAAAAAGAAAGTGAACTGTGTTGGAGAAGAAGAAGAGAGGTTCAGGAGTGGAAGAGAAAGGGGGGACAGTGGATATAGAAGAGAAAGAAAAATGAAGAAACGGAGGTTCGGAGAGAAAGTGTGAAATTAATAGGCTGCTAGCTAAATAAGGAAATATTTTTTTTTAATTGAAAAAGTTTTACAAACAAAATTAAACATTTCTCCCCCTCCCCCCACCCCCTTCATATTCTTAATAATAAACACATTACACTATCATTATTACATTTCAAATTTTCCTGTTGTGTTTACATTTACCGTATATACTCGCGTATAAGCTGAGTTTTTCAGCCCGTTTTTCAGGCTGAAAAACGCCCCCTAGGCTTATACGCGGGTCATGAAAAAAATGACTTTTTCCCTGCAAGCTAGGAAACAGCGGGAGAACGGGGTTTGCTTACCCCGCCCACTCCCAATCTATTGGGACTGCCTCCTGAGTTCCAGTTGATGGCTAGAGGAAAAAAAAACCTTTAAATTCTTGCTGCGGGGCTTCAAAGGCCCCCCCCTACAGCTGATCAGGGTTAAAAGAAAACAAATGAGAAGATCGGTGCCGGCTGCAAAAAGGTGCCTGCTGCAAAGAGCACATTTTTTTTTCTCCTATTGCTGAAACCAAAAGCGAAACTAAAACAGCTTGTTGGCTTTGCTGTTTGCTAAGGCAGATTTCTTTTTCCTCATCAAAAAAGGTTGGTGCAAACAATGGGAAATTTATGGCAAATGGCAAAAGAGGGGAGTTCAAGATTTTAAAACACAAAAGAAAAAAAAGCTCTATTTAAATAGGGAATTGTAATAATTGAGATATTATTAATTGTATATTGTGTTGAAAGCAGAAATGGTTAAGTTGTGGTTTGGAAGAATATTGGGGGAAATTATTTGGTTTATTATTATTGGTAAATATAATTAATTGATTTGTAAGAAATTGGAATGCATGGAAATAATTGGAATATTCATGTTCATATTGATTAATATACAAAAAAGATAGTTATATAACTAATTGATTTATATTAAAATGTTGAATTTGTATTGAACAACTGTAATATTACATAATTAACCAATGTGAGGATGGATATAAAAATAGATGACAATGGGAAGGGGTACAATATAGAATAGAAGTGAAAAAATTGAATTTGATTAAGATTAGAGATGAGGATGAAGGGTAATATTGGTTTTTTAAAAAATAGATGAGGAATAAATATGGCAAAAAGGAAATATAGAAATTGTAAATTTAAGTGAAATCTAAACACTGTTTAAATTTGTGAACCGCCCAAATACTCTGTTCAAAGAAAATACATTGTATGTTTGTATGTGTGTTTCTAATTATTGCTATTTATTCATATTTGTTCTCTTTTATTCTTTAAAGTTTAACAATTCATTCTTTATCTTAATATCTTTATATGTGTTTGGGGTTGGTTTTCTTCCCTTTCATCTTTTTTATTGTACAGCAATCTTTCTCCTCAAACCTACCACCTCTTTTCTTTCCTTCTTACTTTCTCTTCCCCCCCTCTTCTCCTCCCTACTTCCTCTTCCTTTCTTCTTCTCCTCCTCTCTTCCTCCCTCTCCTTTTATGCACATGGACTCCTTTTATGCACATGGACTACTCAGATGAGCCTTGGATAGTACAGTGGTCTAAAGCCCTGTTATTAACATCAGCTGCCTGCAATTATTGCAGGTTCGAATCTCACCAAGGCTCAAGGTTGACTCAGCCTTCCATCCTTTCTAAGGTAGGTAAATTGAGGTCGCAGTTTGTGGGGGCAATAAGCTGACTTTGTATAAATATACAAAAGTATGAAGGCTATTGCTTAGCGCATTGTATGCCGCCCTTCTCCGGAGACTCAGGGCGGCTT
>WNWU01013261.1:502492-521827 GCA_012654045.1 Ptyas mucosa
CTAAAGCCCTGTTATTAACATCAGCTGCCTGCAATTATTGCAGGTTCGAATCTCACCAAGGCTCAAGGTTGACTCAGCCTTCCATCCTTTCTAAGGTAGGTAAATTGAGGACCCAGTTTGTGGGGGCAATAAGCTGACTTTGTATAAATATACAAAAGTATGAAGGCTATTGCTTAGCGCATTGTAAGCCGCCCTGAGTCTCCGGAGAAGGGCGGCATATAAATCAAATTTTAAAAAAAAAGAGGGCTGAAAAAGTTATTTTTGACTGATCCTCGCACTTGTGACCAGTCCTTGAACTTACGACTGTCCTCACATTTTACGTTTTGGCCCTATCTTGTCACCATGGTGAAGAGAAGCAGTTGTGAAATGAGTGACACCGTTTTTAAGAATGCTACAATGGGCATAAATGATGACCGGTCAAAAGTGCGAGGACCTGTCAGAAATCACTTTTTTCAGCCCTTTGAGTAGTCCTTTTGTGCACATGGACTACTCAGAGGGCTGAAAAAGTTATTTTTGACTGGTCCTCACACTTTTGACCAGTCCTCGCACTTCTGACTGGTCCTCACACTTATGACCATCCTCACATTTATGCCCGTGCAGCATTCTTAAAACCATGTCACTCATTTCACAACTGCTTCTCTTCACCATGGTGACAAGATAGGGCAAAAAGTTTAAGATAACTTTAAAATTATACATTTACAACAATAGCAAAACTAAAATTATTATCTGTCTTTTAACTTGTTAAAATTAAACATTTTTCACAAAATAAAAAATAAAAACAAATCCCTTAAACCTTTAAAAAAAATAGCTTTAAAATTATACATTTCGAATTTTACATTTCCAACAATAATAAAACTAAAGTTATTAACCATCTTTCTTATTAAAATTAAACATCAATAAAACTTCTTAAATCTTTATAAATATAAATCCCCAACCTTCCGGAGGGTGACCATCATCTTTTACCTTAACCATTGTAATAATAAAAGAGAAGAGAAAGTAAAAAGAAAAAAGAAGAGAAAAAGAAAAAAAAAGAGAACAATATCCTTTTTACCTATAAAACATCCATAACCTTTAAAACCGTCATTAATAAAAGTCTTTCATCTTCTTCTTAAATTTCTTCCAATCCTTTGTTTGCCATAGTTCTTTCCAAATTCCTTCTGGCCCTCCTAACAGTTTCTTAAACTTGCCCTGAGGTTGATATATCATAAAAGTCCCCTTCAATTTTGTAGTCTGCTCCCTTAACTTGAATTTATAGTCCTGATTCCACCATTTCTTACTTCTCTCGTCCAGCAGACCTTTCCTTTGTAAATCAAACCTCCAATTGCCAAATAGTTCCTCCACTTATAATAATTTGTTCAATTGCACTTCTTCTATAAAAAAGTTAGGAATGTCCACCAGAACTTCCATTTGGACCATATCCCCCAGCATACAGATCCCTGCAGCGTGTGTTTCAATCTGTGAACTTTGCTGTGTAACATCCTCTGGATTGCCCACCAACACTTCATTGTCAAACTTCTTTTCATTGAAAACCAAAATGTTAGAAATAATCAAATCTGAAAGTTCTTGAAAAATCTTTGCAAATCCAATTTGAATATCTTTTAATTCAGAAAGCGATGATCCTGCAGGTACAACTTGAGCCATTATTCCAACTGTTACTTCTGTTCCAAGACAGCTCTAAGCATTCTTTGTCTGCTACAAATGTAACAAGCGCTAACAATCACTTTCACTAAGCGCCATTTTTTCCCCCCAAGTTTTTAAACGGAGTTAAAGATTATACGAACCCAATTCTCTCTCTCCTGCTCTGCTTAGCCAGCTTCTTAGTTTCAATCCAAATCAAGTTAAATATAGATCTTAAAATTTTCTTCCCCTAAGATGATTTTAATTGCTGGTGTGGTTGCATTGTCTCGCTCTGCATCCGGCAGAGTCGTTCCAGGTCCGGAGCTGCTTGGCTGGTTTCTGGGGAGTTCCCCTTCTTCACACCCCAGAACTTTTTCTGGGGGGCTTTGGGGAACTCTACCCCCACCAGCCTGGGGAGAGCTTTTCCAAGCTTCCCGACAGCATTTTTCTACTGTTCGGGAGCTTTTACAGATCAAGGAAGCAGGCGCCCATTTCTAGGTGTCTTCGACAAAATGCGGAGCCACCGGAAGTCCCAATAAGGAAATATTAAAGGGATGAAATGTATAGGCTATATATAGATACTTAATATACAGATAAGAGTTATATTAATAATTGATTTAGAGTTATAAGTATATTTTATTTACAATTAACTGACTGATAGTTCACACACACACACACACATATATTAATTTGAGTATTGTGAAAATAATACTTATATTTATATAAATATATAGTGGTAACAAATAATTAGAGGCTAAGAGAATTAAGTTAGGGTATTAAGAGGGTATTAAGGTATAAAGAAGAGTTAAGAGAACAAACAGCATTGTATTCAAGGTACTGCCAAGATTGGTTATAAAGGGAATTGAGTAGATTTGAATTAAGTTGAGAATTAATTAAAAGAGTACGGTAAACTTGAGTAATATGACAAGCACCACAATGACAACATTGAGAACAGGAAAGAAAACAACATCAAGCCCATCACTGACACCCTCATCCCCATCAGGTCAGAGAACAATAGAAGGAATGCTGGGGACAGAAAAACAGAACGTAATATCAAACATGCAGACTATGCAGACAACATTATTGGCCATTCAGGAAACGATGATGAAGATACAGGAAACAATGTCTAAAAATCATATAGAATTGAAAGGCGATATGAATAAATTGGACAATAGGATAGAGACGATACAACAAACAATTGAGAAAAATGAAGAAAGAATAACGACAGTGGAATTGAGGTCGGAACAAATGGGAAAAAAACTGGACGTAGTAGACAAAAAATTGATGGCAATGAACAAGGGACTCAAAGAATCAATTATCCACCTGGAAATGGAGAGAGCTGCATTCTATCTAAGATTCCAGAATGTAATGGAAGAAAAGGAAGAAGACTTGGGCACTATTATGGCAGGGCTGATAGCGGGAGCGTTACAAAGGGATAGGCAAGAAATATTATTGGAGATCGACGACGCGTACCAAATTCACACATACTACGCTAGGCGCAATAGACTGCCACGAGAAGTTCATATAAGATTTGCGAGAAAGAAAGTCAGAGACATAATTTATAAGATTACGAAAGATGACCCAATGATTTATAAGGATAAAGAAATACAGACACTAAAACAAGTCCCGAAGAAAGTAAGAGAGCAGAGAAGAGACTATAGGTTTCTCGCTACACAGCTGATTAAAAGAAATATACTATTTAGATGGTTAATCCCAGAAGGGATGTTGATATCATGGCAGGAGAGAAAGATCAAGATAGACAATCTAGACAAGGCCCAAGAACTCTATGATCAGCTGGAGGGGGTGGAAGAAGAGAGCAGCAGCAAAGAGGAATTAGAATCTAGAAGTCAGGAAGACCAGCAACGGGAGCTAAAAGAAATAGAACTAGAGATAGAAAGCAAGGAAGAAAAGGGACAAAGGGAAGGAGAAGGAGCGGGTTTGAGAACACGACCACAAAGAGATGTTAGAATCAATAGAAGACAGAAACCAATATATAAGTAGAACAATGGAAGAAGAAATTAGGCTAATATCAATTAATGTTAACGGATTAAATGCCCCTGCTAAAAGAAAACAAATACTAACAAAATTAGCAAAACAAGGTATAGATATAGTGTGCCTACAAGAGGTACATATAAAAGAGCAGCATAGAAAATGTTTGGAATTCCTGAAATTAGGAACACTATACACAGCATTAGCAGAACAAAAACAGAGGGGAATAGCGGTATATATCAGGGAGGGAATAAAGGCTAAATTAAAATATCAAGATATAGATGGAAGAGTTTTAATGATAGAACTACAAATTGGGCAGAAATCATGGTTGTTGGTGACAATTTACGCCCCAAATGAGAATCAAAAAGAATTTTACAGCAAATTACATGAAAAACTTATAGAAATGGAACAGGGAAATATTTGCATGGTAGGAGACTACAATGCGGTGGTGAACGAAAAAAAGGACTATGTTAGCAGTATGAAAAATAAAAAGAAATGAAAAATACTACCAAGATCATTCTTTGACATGGTACATGAACTCAATTTATTTGATCAGTGGAGGGAATTGAATCCAAAAAAAAGGGAATACACTTTTTTCTCGAACCCCCATAAATCCTGGTCCTGATTAGATATGGCATGGATGAATGGAGATGTAGGAAAGGATATAGAAACAATAGAAATAATGCCAAATAATGCTGGCCACGACCCCTTAAAAATAATTTGGGAAGGACAGAAAAAAGTTAGGAGAAGGTGGACACTGAATCCCCAAATTTTAAAGGAAAAAGAATTTATTTTAAAGATTAAAAAAGAAATGGAATCATTTTTTTAAAGAAAATACAAAACAACCAACATCATTACAAATTATATGGGATACGGCTAAAGCGTACCTAAGGGGTATAGCGATAGCTTATATAGCAAAAAAAAAAAAATAAGGAGAAAAAGCAAATGCAAAATACACTGCAGGAGGAGATTAAAGAATTAGAATCTAAATTACAAAGGGAGCCCCAGGATGAAAAAATTAAAGGGAAAATGGTTCTGGCTAAACATAAACTAAATATAGTGGAGCAAGAGGAAAGGGCAAGGGAATTGAAAACAGCAAAACAAAAATTTTTTGAACATGCAAACAAGCCCGGGAGGTGGCTAGCCTATAAATTAAAAAAGGATAGGGAAAAAAGATTGATTCAGGAATTACATTGTCGACCGCATATAAAGAAAACCAGTACAAAATGTTTTAAAGGTGGCATTTAATACCGGCGAGATTGGCTAAAATGTATGCAAATATGAAACCGGACTGCTGGAAGTGTAAATATAAGGACGGAACATTTTATCACATGTGGTGGCAATGCCCCAAAGCAAAGAAATATTGGGAACACATAAGGAGATGGTTACAGGAGATAACAGGAGAACAAATTGAATTTAAACCTGAATTATTTTTATTAGGAATAATTAATCAAAGAATAAAGAAGCAACTCCAACATAACATTTTACATATAGTAACAGCAGCATGAATTGTTTATGCCCAATGTTGGAAACTTGAAAATATACCAGCCAACGAGAGGATTATTCATAAGATATTATGAAACTTTAAAAAAAAACTATGATGGCGTTAACAGAAGCAATTAAGAGGCAAAAAAAAAAACGGGAAGACACCTGGACCAGATGGTCTACCAGCTGAACTATATAAAGAATTGCAAGAAATTTTAAACAAACCAATGTTGGAAGTATTTAATGAACTTTTGTTAGAGGCAAAGGTACCAAATTCATGGATGGAAGCATACATTACCCTTATACTGAAAGAAGAAGCAGACCTACAACAAATAAAAAACTACAGACCAATATCCTTGTTATATGCGGATTATAAAATATTTGCATCAATAATTACAGAAAGACTGAAATGGTTTTTAAACCAATTCATACATCCAGATCAAAATGGTTTTTTACCTAAGAGACAAATTAAACATAATATGAGAATAATTCTGAACACCTTGGAGTATTATGAAACACATCCAGAGAAGCAAATGGCATTGATCTTTTTAGATGCACAAAAAGCGTTTGACAACGTGAATTGGCAATTTATGCTAGCACAGTTAGAAAAGATGGATTTTGGGGAGAGATTTGTTAAAATGATCAAGGCGATATATTATAAACAAATTGCAAAGTGATAGTAAATGGAGATATGATGGAGAAAGTAAGGATTATGAAAGGCACAAGACAAGGATGTCCACTGTCTCCATTACTGTTTATAATGACGTTGGAAGTATTAAATAGAAATATTAGACAAGATACAGAGATAAAAGGCATGGAGATTGAATATATTACCAAGATTATTGTATCTATTTCAGACAATTCCGATAAAATTGGAAAAGAAATACTTTGAGGAACTTAACAAAATAATACATAAGTATATTTGGCAAGGGAAAAAAGCAAGAGAATGTATATTTAATTATTCATGTATTAACTGCAGCTAGAATTGTATTTGCACAACATTGGAAAAGTGGAGAGATTCCTATTGAAGAGAAGGTGATAAGGAAAATATTAGAATGTGCAGAAATGAATAGATTAAGGTTAGCAATTAAAGAGAAAGCAAACTGAATATTATATGATATATTATATTATATGGGAAGTATTTTATTAATGGTTGGAGAATAAAAATGGAGTTTGGAAATGAAGGAGACCAAAAATAAGTAGAAAATATATTAAGAAAGAGTTATAAATAAGATGAAAATTGTTAGTATAAGTATGAAGAGAATAGTGATATTTGATGTTAATATGATATTATTACTGAAAGATGGTAAGAAGAAAATGGGGAATTTTACAATATTTAAATGTGTAATGTACTTAACATATTATAAAATTAATGTTAATGTGAACATGAAAGATGTGATAAATGAGAAACGATGTAGCACAGAGATGTATGTACCCAGATGACACTCTGCATAAGGAAAGATGGAATGTTTTATCTTTGTTTTTTTAAAAAAGTAAAAAATAAAAAAATTATAATAAAAAAAAAGATGAAGGAAAACTACCTGATATCAACCTAAGCAAGTTGTGCTTCCTTTTTCTGGTTATTTGGCTATACCTTTTCATAGAATATAGATAATTGAACAAACTTTGTTGCATTACATTCTTGATTAAATTATATTTCCATTGATATATAATTTTATGGTACTACTCAAAACAAAAGTGATGTTATTAGCCATCAAACCTCAAAAATACACTTTTCCCAAAAGGTTTCCACAATTTTGTCCACTACTGTAATTGTGTAGGTGGGAACAGCTTATAAACAGTTTATAAATGCAGGATCCAATCTGGGTCAGTCACCAGGACCAGAGGTTTAGTCTTCCGAGCTTTCAGACTCGTGCTGGAGCCCATCCTCAGGGAACTCTCTAGCAGCATGGCTTATAAATGTCTGGGAAACCCCAAAGGTGCTTTTTCAAGAAGCAATTGGACTTTCTGGTTTTTCTTTGAAGACATTTCGCTTCTCATCCAAGAAGCTTCTTCAGCTCTGACTGGATGGTGGGGAATGGAAGGATTTATATTCCTTCCAGACAACTGGTCATTTGTATTCTTTTAGAGAGTCATTGAGGCCACTTGGAGGTTTATCTGTGTCCTCAGGGTCACCTGAGTAGTGCAAATGAGTGTGGAGCCTTCTTGGAACTGCTAAAAGGACTGTGTTGTAGATTGGAGATAGATGATGTCGTATCCCTCCCCTTCTGTTGAGAGAGGGCTGTTCAATTTTGACATACATGACCTCTTTGACCCCTCTTTCAAACCAGCAGTCCTCTCTGTCCAAAATGTGGACTTTGCTGTCTTCAAAAGAGTGGTCTTTGACTTTTAAATGCAGATGGACTGCTGAATCTTGTTCTAATGGGTTTGTTCTCCAACCTGTTGTGCCATGCGTTTATGACTGGGAAAGCATATGCATACTCCCTTGGGTAGAAATTTTTATATGATTTTCTTGAGAACATTCAATTTATTTTTTACTTGTCCCTTTTATACATTACGTGAATTTGTAAGTACTGATGGTATATCTCAGTTCCTTTCTGGAAAGGAAGAGTATCTTTTCACATTTTTAAAATTGTATTTTTTCCCTTTTTCCTTACGCCATTGTGCAGCACGTTCTCCAGTTTTCAGTGCAATGTTTGAACATGAGATGGAAGAAAGTAAAAAGGTAAGCCATGAAGAAGAGCTGCCCAGACAGGGAGGTATGGAGGAGGCAAACCTTAGCTAATAGACGTTTGACCTCAACCCACAAAAGTGTAGCTCAGACAAGAGAGGATCGATGCAGAAAAGAAATATAGTGTTGTTAATGTGTCCAAGTTGACAAGGCATTTTGCTCTGGGAACAGAGAAGATGTCAGAGTTCCAGAAAACCCCACTCCCATTAAAAACTCCGAGGCAAGCATTTCTCAAAGTTCCATTTATTAGAGTAGGTATACTGGCACATCTGGGAAAACCCGAATCTGAGAGTTCCGGGTTTTCCCTCAGTAAATCAAAACCCCAATTCCGGCCCCTGCACCCATCAGTCTGTCACATGGCCCAATCATCATCCGACCCAACTTGAGCCATCCCTGCAACCACTCCTCCTCCAGATGCATAAACACCATGACCTTGACCAAAGGGAAGAATGCTATTATGTCTAACTACAATCACTCTCCTAAATCCCCCCTCCTACTTTCCCAAGTGCAAGAAGTTGGCAGCGTGGAAGCTTCTGGTGCTAATATGGCTTCCAAAGCTGACAGGTGTGTCCCCCCCCATGGAAAAACCACGCTCTGGAAAAAAAAATGGACAAAGAACAGGGTTAACACGTTATTCATAAAAACACTTAACCCCCTCTCCCCCCTCATGGAGGACCCTTTGGCTTGTCAGGGAATTTATCATGAAATTGTTTCACTAGTTATCAGCTTTCAGATCCCAACTTTTGACCTACATAGCTTCTGACAAAGGGTACCCTTTCCAGTGTACTAAATATTGTAACTGACCCCGTTGCAATCTAGAGTCAAGAATCTTCTTGACTTCATAATGGGTTTCACCTTGTACTATCAAAGGAGGGGGGGAGCAGCTCGTAAGGGTCTCAAAGTAGAGCCCACTGCTGGTTTTAAAAGGCTCCTGTGAAACATGGGATAGATTTTCCCCAGGATTTGAGGGCGGTTAAGATGGACTGTTACAGGGTTAATCACCTTCACTATAGGGAAGGGACCGATGAATTTAGGTCTGAATTTCTTGCTAGGTAGCCTCAATCTTAGGTACTTAATTGACAAATACACCTTATCTCCTATTTGAAAAGGCAGCTGGAGAGACCTGTGTTTGTCTGCCTGGGTTTTATATTTCTCAGCTGCTTCTGCTAGAGCTTTCTTAGTATTCTCCCAACCCTTTTGCAAGGAGGTAATACATTCTGTTAGGGACATGGAAGTGGGTGGTTCCCTAGGCAACTCAGGCATAAACACAAAATCCATGCCAGTAATTATTTGAAAAGGAGTCAACCCTGTACTACTGTGTACTGCATTATTGTAAGCCACTTCTGCGAACGGTAATAACTTCGCCCAGTTTTCTTGTTGAT
The DNA here is from genome assembly GCA_012654045.1 of Ptyas mucosa. Lineage (NCBI taxonomy): Eukaryota > Metazoa > Chordata > Lepidosauria > Squamata > Colubridae > Ptyas > Ptyas mucosa. Next base: position 511,658 of record WNWU01013261.1, read on the forward strand.
AATTTACATAACATCTAATGTATTGTTCCACCATGGCATTCGCTTTTTCAGTGGATCCGTTAGTCAAAGGATGGAATGCTAAGCTAAGCCCCTGTGACGACCCAATGGACCTTAGGAACTCCTTCCAGAACTTAGCAGTAAATTGGACCCCTCAATCTGATATTATTCTCCAAGGGACCTCATGTAGCCTTTAGATGTGCTTCACAAAAAGTTTGGCCAGCTTTTTGGCAGAGGGTAGCCTGTTACAGGCAGTGAAGTGTGCTTGTTTGGAGAACAAATCAATGACAGTCCAAATCACCGTGTTTCCTCCGCTTTCTGGCAGTTCGACAATAAAGTCCATTGCAATCTCCTCCCATGGTTGCGTAGGTTCTGCCACTTGCTGGAGAAGACCAGGGGGTTTCCCCGGTTGGGATTTCATGGCGGCACAGGTAGCACAGCTTCTAACATAGTCCTCTACATTGGTTTTCATCTTTGGCCACCAGAACTGCCTACTAACCAACTGGAGGGTTTTTTAAGAACCCCAAGTGGACCCCTAGTCGGGAGTTGTGGCTATGTTTTAGCACTAGCAGTCTCATGGAGCGGGGCACATAAATCTTACTCCCTTTCCAAGCCAGTCCCTCCCACGTTAAGTCCGGTTGGTTTTCTTTGAACCAGGCATCGTCTGATAGCACAGCTTTTAACTCTGCCGTCAATTTGTCTTCAGGGAGGTCGGAATGGAGTCTGGTTTCTGCCCTAGTGTGCGCTTGGGCAGCTGGCTGAGCCTCAGAGATCATGGCATGTACTATCTCTTCTCGTCGGCTGTCAAATTGCGGTTTCCTGGACAGCGCATCGGCCAGTGGGTTTCTCCCCCTCGGGATGTATTTTAGCTTGAAGTTAAAGCGTTTAAAATACTGAGCCCAGCGAACCTGCTTGGGGGAAAGCTTCTGAGGGGTCTTTAGTGCCTCGAGGTTTTTATGATCAATCCATATCTCAAAAGGCTCCTTAACCCCCTCTAGGAAGTGTCTCCAGGATAGGAGAGCCCAACCGTTTGTCCACAACGATAGCATTTAATCACCCCTGCAGGTTGAGTGGGAGGGACTTCAGCAGGCTTTGAAAGTGGACATCTAGCCAGAGTTCTCCGAGGCGGCTTCTCTGCTGGGGCTTTGCGGAGGGAGTGAATTTCTCTATCCAGAGCTATGGACATGGCATACCAGTCCTGCAGTCGCTCTGGCACCCCTCGGATGCCACATGCTTTCCTGACTTCTTGGTCAATGGCGTCTTTAAAATAGTGTAGGAGTATGTGGTCCAGCCAATGGGCAAGGTTCCCTGCGACCTGTCTAAAGTCCCATACAAAGTCTTTTATGAGTCGATTACCTTGCTTCATTGTGCAGCTGGGCTATCCAGTCCGAAGCGTCTCCCCTCTGAAATTGCGGATACTAAGTTGCGATCAGTTTCGTATTGTTCCCCATACTTATGGGGAACAATATGGGCCCAGATTCAGCTGAGGAAGTAAGCCAGTTTGGAAGGCTTACCATCGAAGGTGGCCCTAAAACGGGGTGGAGGTGGTCTTGCAGGTGGATTGGCCCTGGCGACGGTGGGGTGAGCATGGGCGGCTGAGCTGGACCCTGCAGCGGAGCTGCTGCTGGATGGATTGCTGCTGGAGGAGGGACAGGCGCCGGCTGCTGAGCTGCTTGTTGGGCTTCGGGGGGGAGTTCCAGCTGGTTGCTGGATTATCCCCGACTGATGTGCCGGGATCGTTGGGGCAAATTGGGCCCATGGGGATCCCTGGAAAAGTGGAGCAGAAGGCGACCACTGGCACTAGACCCACCCCTGGCCGGGATAGAATCCCCAGCCTGGGGGAATACATTCTGCAGGGGGTAGCGCAAAAGCAGGCTGGCGAGGGGGGGCAGCAGGGGGGTTTGGTGGTCCCCATGCCGGCTGCCTCTGCTGTCTCCCAAATGCTGCTTTGCCTGGCTGTGCGGAACCACTCTTCCTGTTATCCCTGGCTGGGTTGAAAGGTGCCTGCTGCCCACTAATTCCTCTGCCAGGTCCTGGACCAGGAAAAGTGAAAGTGGGTTGCGTTAAGCTCCATCTTACTTGAGAAGGTTGTGTAGGGGGGGCATAACTTCCCACTTCCATTCCATTCAAACCGCTCCAGCAGTCTGGTTAACGATTGGCTTCAAGATGGAGGCAACAGGTTCCACTCTTGGGAATCCCCTGATCCCAAAGCTGTCACATCCCTCCATTCTGGCTCGTGGGGCGACTTCATTGGGCTGGACGCAGCACAAAATTCAGGCAGTCTCTCCTCCTGTCCGCTTTCTGAAGTTGGATCAGACTGGCAACTTTTCCAGGAATCCAACTCCTTGGGCCGAGCGCCTAGCCTTTGCGTTGTCTCTGCAGCTTCAATGGCTCACACCACTTCTTCAGAAGGAGAATACCGGGTCTCGATAAGTCCTCCAGTATTGGTCCCCATGGCTCCCTCTGTGATCTCCTCTTTCTCCTCCATCTTCGCCAAGTCCTTGCACCACCCGAGGTTTAGGTTGATGCTGGGGCTCAGCACCCTGGACAGCCCCCTTTCGGGGTGCTGTTATTAATTTTAGAGATTCGGGTTAATGTCAGTGTTCCAGAAAACCCCACTCCTATTAAAATCTCCGAGGCAAGCATTTCTCAAAGTTCCATTTATTAGAGTAGGTATACTGGCACATCTGGGAAATCCCGAATCTGAGAGTTCCGGGTTTTTCCTCAGTAAATCAAAACCCCAAATCCAGACCCTGCACCCATCAGCCTGTCACATGGCCCAATCATCATCCGTCCCAACTTGAGCCATCCCTGCAACCACTCCTCCTCCAGTTGCATAAACACCATGACCTTGACCGAAGGGAAGAATGCTATTATGTCTAACTACAATCACTCTCCTAAATCCCCCCTCCTACTTTCCCAAATGCAAGGAGTTGGCAGCGTGGAAGCTTCTGGTGCTAATATGGCTTCCAAAGCTGACAGAAGTGATATGAGTCTAGATTGCAACTTGGATAGCTAACTTTTCTGTAGTGGGTTGGTAGAGTTCCATCATTGTCCATCAAACAATATGTCAATGTAAGCCGCCCTGAGTCTCCAGAGAAGGGCGGCATATAAATCAAATAAAAAAAAAATGTAACAGTAACAGAGTTGGAAGGGACCTTGGAGGTCATCTAGTCCAACCCCCTGCTCACGCAGGAGACCTGTACTAGGTATTTGAACCCCGAACTGCCGACTTTTCTGATCGACAAGCTCAGTGTCTTAGCCACTGAGCCACCTAGTCAGGCATACTATGTAGTTGAGCAATTGATTTTAAGTTTCTTATTTCCAGCAGTCAGCTGAAGCACTGAATGCTAATCTGAGATTGTAGCCTTGGTGAAACTGAACAGAGTCCAAGTCAGGGTCCAAATAAGTATTTCACTATTCCTACTTTGCATATAGGATATGTTAGAGATAAGCATATTATAATTTATGGTGTGAACTCTTGAGAAAAGGGGGGGAAAATAAGTAATTCTTTAAAATAGTAATAAAATATAACACATTGGAGAAGCTGATCTTCTGCTTAAAACAGTTCTATAGCATCCATTGCTAGTGATTTCTTCTATTACAGGTAGACCTGGTAGAAAAACCAGGTTAAGGGGGAAGTTGTACTTTGTCATCTTGTAGTGCTAGAAGGTATACATGCCACTTAACCTATGTCTGCATATACTTTACAGCAGGCCCTGTAAAGAGGGCCTTAAGCCTTGGGTCTGGCACACAGAAGCATTCCAGAATTTGCCATCAGATTATTTTTTTTCTCAGTGATATAATGTGAAAATTATTACATTTGTTTACACTGAAACAGTAATTGACTTTTAATAAAATGTAAATAAAAATCAAATCTAACCTTTTGCTTTAACTATTCTTTTTGAAGGGCAATCTTTGCCATTCACTTAAAAACCCAGATGTAGCCTTCAACCTGAAAGGTTTGAGATGCCCAGAGTCACTAGGTGAGCAGCAATATTAATATATAAAAAGCAGGTTTGCACACCTACTTACAGAGTGGATTGCTTCTGAAAGACAGATTTAGGCTAGGAAAGGTTTCTGTGGCCTCAGAAGAATGATCTTCCTCTCCCCTCTGGTGCAGAATCGAGTTGAAATCAATGATGTGGAACCTGAAGTTTTTAAAGAAATGATGTGCTTCATTTACACGGGGAAGGCACCTAACCTTGACAGAATGGCTGATGATCTGCTTGCAGCTGCCGACAAGGTACAAGGGAAACTTAGCTATTACCTTGTAGAAAAACAAAAATTGGGGGAAGGTAAAACAGAGACTGATGCCAACATATTTGGGGCATTTTTGTGTTACCCATCTTAACTGTTTTGTTTTGTACCTCCTCACATTCATAAGTAGGTATGTCTTAAGTTTCTACCTTTTGGAACCTATATGTTTACTTCCTAATTTTTAGTGGAATTTCTAGCATGGAAAAGTGATTGGAAAGGGGAGGGGACTGTCAAATTTCTCCAATCCCCCCACCCTAAAAAGATACCTAAATTATCTCTTATGTCCTTGCTACCTTCTTTGGCTCCTTCCAGTAGCTTGACTTAGTGTCAGGAAATTCATATGTAAGATTAAATGCAAAGCCACATGAACAGTGCTTCAATATTTATGGTATTTACAAAAGTATTTTACCTTTTCCCTGAAAGATACGCTGTCTCAGAGACCTCAAGGAAAAAAGCTAACTTCAGAAAGGGGCTTGTTCATTTTATAAAGCAGGAAGGTTATACCTATGGTTCTGGAAGAAGCTTGAACCTCTCTATCACATTTAATTTAAGTATGGCAGTACCATTTCCTGGCCACAATGCAACCTTAATTGAAAGTGAACCAAAGTCTTGTTTCCTCTTGTGAAACGAGAGTCCTCTGCTTGAATGCAAAGGCCCCTGTTGTAACCTTGCTTCCTGAAGAGAGAAACACCTACAGAGTAAGGAATGGCAATTTTGGGGTTCTTATCTGGCAATTCTATCACCTTTCAGGATGGTAGATGTTATGTCCTTATAAGGACATCCGGCCGGGGATTGGTTAATCCTCCGGGCGGGAAAGTTAAACCGCTGTCATTGGACGGCTGGTCTGCCGGAGCGCTATAAAAAGGGCTCCGGCAGCACAGCCGTTCGTCTGTTCTGACTTAGTTAAGAGCTGAATAAAACTTGTTGAACAGACCCCGCTGGTCTTGTCTTCTTTCCTGCGCCTGATCTAACACTGGCGACGAAGGATTTGAAAAGAACCGCCACGCGGAGCTAAGTCACTCATCGAGAATTTCTCACTGAGCTGAAGTCACTGAAGATGGAGGCGTCACAAGCCGCGATGGCTCCGATCTCCAAATTCGACCCCAGAGTGGAGAAATGGACCTCCTATCTGGTTCGTTTCCGCCAGTTTCTGCAGGGAAACAACTATCAAGACCTCTCCGATGAACGGAAACGAGCCCTGTTCCTAGCGCATTGCGGCTCCGAGGTGCTGGAGATGGCCATCGACCTCGTGTCCCCAAGGAACATCGAGGAGATGTCTTGGGCCGATCTGCAAGACGTGCTGAAGGAGCACTACGCTCCCACTGGAACTCCCATTGCCAACAGATTCACCTTTCAACAAAGGAATCAGTTGGAAGGGGAGCCCATCAAGGACTTTGTGGCAGCTCTGCGGCAACTCGCGTCAAACTGCGAGTTTGACAACGTTGAGAACGCCATCAGAGACCGCATTGTCTTCGGCATGAGGGACATTGGACTGCAACGTAAGTTCCTCAGCCGAAAGAAGATTGCGTTGAAAGACGTCGTTGAGGAGGCAATCGCAGCCGAGATCTCAGAAAAGGCGGCTGCCGCCATGAGTAGGGCTAAAGGGGTGCACAAATTGCACCGCCAACCCAAGAGCTCGTCTGAGGAGTCGTCTGCCAGCTCCTGCTCCGACGACGAAATGGCCGTTCACAAGGTTTCCCGCCAAAACCGTCGCGAGCGCAAACAAGATGGCGCCCGGATCGAGCCCTGCGGCAGCTGCAAAGGAAGCCATGCCAGAGCCAAGTGCCGTTGGAGAGACGCTGTCTGCCGACGCTGCAACAAGCGGGGGCACATCGCTGAAGCCTGCAGGGCCGAAGCACCTACCCCGGGTCCGTTTCCCCCCGGCTGGGGCGAGAAACGGCAAGACAACCAGAGACCATCCAAACGGTCCTCTGCCAGGTCTCAGCAACGAGGCGGCGGCTACGCGGCGGTCAGAACCGAGCAGCTGTCCTCCGGCATCCACACCATTGACGATGCGGCCGCAAAGTTCCATGCCACCGTAATCGTGGAGGGAACACCCTGCTCTATGGAGGTTGATTCGGGATCGAACTACTCCATCATGGACTGGCACCAGTTAAAGCGCCTGAAACCGGGCTTCTCGAGGAAAGACCTCAAGCCCCTACGGGCCCGTCTTGTCGATTTCGGCGGCAACCCTGTTGAGATCCTGGGGAGGACTTCGCTCCGGGTCACCTACCACGACTTCCAGGGCGTCCTACCCATCACTATCGTGGGGCGAAACCGCCCGAGCCTGCTGGGGATGGAGTGGTTCGAGCCATTGGGGCTGTCTATCAGCGGGATCCATCAAATTCGTAGGGACGAACTCGACGCCATCATCGAAGAGTTCAAGGAAGTCTTCGATGGTAAGCTGGGGAAATTTGTGGGGAAACCCATTTCCTTCAATTTGGACAAAAATGTCACCCCAATTAGGCTTAAGCCCCGCAGGGTTCCGTTCGCCCTGAGGCCCAAGGTCGACGCCCAGATAGATAAGCTTGTCGCCCAGGGGGTCCTGGAACCGATCGATCATGCTGCATGGGAGACCCCCATTGTGACCCCGATGAAGCATGATGGGTCTGTGCGCATCTGCGCCGACTATAAGTGTTCTATAAATAAGGCCCTCCAGCAGAGCGCATATCCGGTTCCAGTGGTGCAACATCTGCTGCACTCGCTTGGGAGCGGATCAATATTCGCAAAATTGGACCTGGCCCAAGCTTACCAGCAATTGCCAGTGGATGAAAAAACTGCGGAGGCACAAACCATTGTCACGCATAGAGGGGCATTTAGATGCACGCGCCTCCAATTTGGGGTCAGCGCAGCCCCAGGTATTTTTCAATCATTTATGGAACGCCTTCTTCAAGGCATTCCAGGGGCGGTCCCTTACTTCGATGATGTCTTGATCTCCGGCCACTCCAAAGCCCAACTACTTGAGCGACTGCGCATGGTTTTGCAGCGGTTCAAGGAGAAGGGTTTGAGAGTCAGGAGGGACAAGTGCATCATCGGGGTCCAGGAAGTCGAGTTCCTGGGTTATCTCATTGATAAGAACGGCATTCACCCCACTAAATCTAAGGTTAGGGCTGTCCATGAAGCTCCAGCCCCCCAAAACAAGACGGAGCTTCAGGCGTTTCTGGGACTACTGAATTTTTACAGTGTTTTCCTGAAACAGAAAGCCTCCGTGGCTGAACCGCTCCATCGCTTGCTGGGGAAGGCGGTTTCCTGGAGGTGGGGGAAGGAAGAGGAAGCAGCATTCAGAGCTGTCAAGAACCTGCTTTCTTCCGAGAGTGTCCTCATCCAATACCACGAGACGCTCCCCCTGCTATTGACTTGCGACGCATCCCCCTATGGCGTCGGAGCAGTCCTCAGCCATCAATTCCCGGACGGGAAGGAAGCCCCCATCGCCTATTTCTCGAAGACGCTGTCCAGCGCCGAGAGAAATTACAGCCAATTGGACAAAGAGGCCCTGGCCATCGTCGCTGGCGTCAAGCGCTTCCACGAGTACCTATACGGACGGAGGTTCACGGTCATCACAGACCACAAGCCCCTGTTGGGCCTTCTGTCGGGAAGCAAGCCCACACCGAACTATTCATCGCCTAGGATGACACGCTGGGCAATTTTTTTGGCCGGGTACTCTTACGAACTTTGCCACAGGCCCGGCAGTAACATCTGCAACGCTGACGCCTTGAGCAGATGCCCGTCAAAGGACTTAGTGGAGGACCCTGCCCCCACCCTGGGACTGCATCACATCGATGGCGACCTGGCTTGCCCAGTCACATCCGCAGACGTCGCGGCACTAACCCAGAAAGACCGGACTTTGAAGCAAGTGATGTCTTGGGTGCTGCGCGGCTGGCCTGCGGAACCGTTGACCGACGATTTCAAGCCGTTCGCAAAGAGGCAGCAGGAACTGTCAACCATGAAGGGCTGCCTGCTGTGGGGTGACAGGGTTGTGGTTCCCCAGGCTTTGCGCATAAAGACATTGGAAACTTTGCACAAGGGGCACCCTGGCATCGTGCGCATGAAGGGACTGGCACGGAGCTACGTCTGGTGGCCATCTCTGGACAAAGACATTGAGCACTGGGTCTCCAGATGCGATCCGTGCCAAGAAGTCCGCCCCGCCCCTCCGCAAACGCCTGTTGCGGAATGGGAAACACCGAGCAACCCGTGGGCGCGAATACACATAGACTTTGCGGGCCCGATGCAAGGGAAGTTCCTGCTAATAGTGGTGGACGCCTTTTCCAAGTGGCTTGAGGTCATCCCCCTGGCATCCATCACTACTGAAGTCACCATTAGAGCCCTCCGGCGGCTGTTCGCTACCCACGGGCTGCCGGACGTCCTTGTTTCCGACAACGGCCCGCAGCTGACCTCGAAACCAATGGAGGAGTTCCTGGCCAGTTTGGGCATTCGCCATGCCCTCTCTGCCCCCTACAGACCGGCTGGCAACGGACAAGCTGAGAGGATGGTGAGGTTCACCAAAGAAGCCCTTGCCAGGATGGGACCGGGCGATTGGCAAGAGAAGATCGACAACTTCCTCTTGATACAGCATATTACGCCGCATGCCACCACTAGAAAGAGCCCGGCCGAAATGCTGATGGGCAGGAAGCTGAGGTCACCCCTGGACCGACTTCACCCCCTGTACCACTCTGAGGTCACCGCAACCGCGAGCCGCCCCCTCCGAGCCTTCTCTGCAGGAGATCCGGTTTTCGCGCTTAATTTCCACGGCCTGCCGAAATGGCTTAAGGGGAGAATCGAGAGCACAACCGGCCCGAAGTCCTACACTATTGAACTGCAAGATGGAGTGGTCTGTAGACGTCACATCGACCAACTCCGGAAGCGGTGGGAAGGGGATGGCGAAAACCACCCTGACGAGGTAGGACAACAACACCCCTACAAGGCAGGCCAAAACCACCCCGACGGGGTAGGACAACAACACCCCTACAAGGCAGGCCAAAACCACCCCGACGAGGTAGGACAACAACACCCCTACAAGGCAGGCCAAAACCACCCCGACGAGGTAGGACAACAACACCCCTACAGGGCAGGCCAAAACCACCCCGTCGAGGTAGGGCAACGCCACCCTGGCAGGGCAGGACAACACCACCCTTGTGAGGTAGCCCTGCAACACCCAGTCGAGGAAGGGCCGTACCACCCCAACATGACCGGCCAGCCAGCAGACCAGCTACCGTACTGCAACTGCCGAGTAGACAGGGGACTCCACGACAACGAAAACTCACGCCTCCCCGGCAAGGCAGCCCAACGCCACCCCGACGGCAGGGAACTCCAGGGAACGCCAGTAGACCGGGACATGCCCAACCGAGAGGGCCAACAACAACCCGGTGAGGGAGGCCTACGACACCCCTGCATGCAAGAACTACACCGCCCGTCTGAAATCTTCCGTCCAGCTGACCCCCGTCCCAAGCAACAACGACCCGACCAGGTCGACCTGCACCACCCAGACAGGGTCGACCAGCACAAGTCTAAAAGATACGGACAATTTGCAAAAAATACAAATAACCCAAGGGACTTACCGGCCCACGACGATCGGCACCCAGGACAGGGAAGAGACCAACCGGACCAGCAGATATATTCCAACAGCGGGTCGGGAGGCGGCACACCGGAGCCGGTACCTGCAACGACCACTTCGCAGCCCAGCAGCAAGGCCGGAGGCGCTCGGACAGGGCCGGCACCTTCAACGACCCAGCGGCAGGCATCCCAGGGGCGAGGGTCGGAGGACACCGGAGCAGCCACCTTCCAGACGGACGACGGAGAACAGAATGAACTGCGCAGGTCGAGCAGGGCTTCCAGACGTCCCGCCTACCTGCGTGACTACGTTTGTTGATCGACACGAGCTGAACCATGTTTCATCTAGGGGGGGAGGAGTGTTAT
>WNWU01013261.1:537244-560141 GCA_012654045.1 Ptyas mucosa
TTTCACAACTGCTTCTCTTCACCATGGTGACAAGATAGGGCAAAAACGTAAAATGTGAGGACAGTCGTAAGTTTGAGGACTGGTCACAAGTGCGAGGACCAGTCAAAAATTACTTTTTCAGCCCTCTGAGTAGTCCATATGCACAAAAGGACTACCCAGAGGGCTGAAAAAAGTGATTTCTGACAGGTCCTCGCACTTTTGACCAGTCTTTTTTATTTTGAAATTTACCAGTAGCCGCTGCATTTCCCACCCCTGGCTTATACTCGAGTCAATAAGTTTTCCCAGTTTTTTGTGGTAAAATTGGGGGCCTCGGCTTATATTTGGGTCAGCTTATACTCTAGTATATACGGTAGATTAGAAAATAATATGAGGGACTTTTGAGGAGAAAGCCCTTCACATTTGTGGTGTTGGAATGGATTATATGGCAACTCCTAGTGACCCTATAGATTTTAAGTGTTGGAATTAAGCTCTTGGAAACTTCTGGAAGTATTCACTTTTGGTGACTGAGAGCAAAAGGTATTTAGAATACCTTCAATTCTAAGGTACTTTAGAAGTACCTTAGAATTGAAAACAACTATTTTTGGCAACAATGCTTTATGAAAATAAAAATATTGGACCCTGTTTCCACACAATTACTTTGTACTGTATTTTCCAGTTATTTAAATAAGCTCATGTGATAACTTTTCCTACAAACTGTTCATGTTGACTATTTTGATAGAGATTTTGATCTCTGAATTTGCAGAAAGGGTCCTTTGAGAAGGGTGGATTTGCAGCATTAAAAAAGAAGACAGAAAATGGTGATTTAATGACTACTGGATCTCTATATGTTCTACCAATTATCTGAGGCCTGGGGTCCCCATTTGTACAACCCAGAGGGCCAATGTATGCCTGTACATACCTTGCTAGTTGCTTGGCAATTTATCTACTCCACCTGTATTTATACTGTATATTCTTCAAAATATGTTTAAACTTTTTTAAAAATGGGAAGCTGACTTGCTACAAAGCAAAACACCATCCTCCAGAAAAATCATTTATTTCTTTATTTATATTCTATCATTATTTTTATAAGTAATTCAAAGCAGCAAACATTCCAAATATCCCTCCTCCTCCTCCTATTTTCCCCACCACTACAGTCCTGTGAGGTAGGCTGGGCTGAGAGAGGGAATGACTGGCCCAAAATCAGCCAGTCAGTTGTTAACTCAATGAGCCATTTCTGAACTTTCCTGCAATGTGAAAAAGAGAGCTATCTGCAGCCACTGTTTTGTTTAGAAGTGTGTCCACCTGTCTTGAAAAAGCAGGGGAATTTTTTTTAAAAAAAGTGTTTTATTAATAATACAAAATTAAAAAAACATTGGACATAGATATGACATCACTGGTTCCAAACATCTTCCGTCACTTTACAATAATATTAATACTCATATAAACATATAGTTCTTAAACATACATTTATCTATAATAACATCTATATTTTTGTTTTAACACTATACATTTGTCTTGGCTACCCTCTTGTTATCTATCCAATCATAAAATTGTTCCCAGATTTTGTAGTACTTAGTTTCACTTTTATCCTTGAGTTCCAAAGTGAGTCTGTCCATTTCTGCGCAGTTAAAGATTTTCAGTAATATTTCCTCTTCAGTTGAAATATCTTTCTCTTTCCATTTTTGAGTGAAGGCTATTCGTGCCGCTGTGAGTATATGCAGTAATAAATAATTTGTATCTTTCTTATATTTTCTTTCTATAATTCCCAGTAAGAAAAATTCCGGTTTGACTTCTATATTTGTTGACAAAATTTCTTCCAGCCAGTTCTTTAGTAAATTTCAAAATTTTTGCGCCTTTGGGCATTCCCACCACATGTGGTAGTAATTCCCAACGGTCTCTCCACACTTCCAGCATATTGAGGATTTCCCCTTATTCATTTGTGCTAATCTTGTGGGGGGGAGGTGCCACCTATAGAACATCTTATAGAGGTTTTCCTTGTAGGAAGTTGCTAGTGTGATTTTTAAATTTTTTTCCCATAAACTTTGCCAATTGTTCAAATCAATATTGTGCCCAAAATATTTACACCAAATTATCATCGTTTCTTTCACCTGTTCCTCAATCATATCTTGTTCTAATAAATATCGATATAGTTTACTTATGGTCTTGCCTTCCCTGCTAAATAAAATTTTATCTAATTCTGATGATTCTTGCTTTATGCCCCATCCCATCTTTGCTAAATTTAGATTGAATTTGGAGATACGCCCACCATTCCAATTCGATTCCTTCTTCCTTTAAAGTATTTCTCGCTTTTAATTCTCCTTTCTCATTCAAAATATCTTTATAGGTGACAGCTCCCCCTCGTTTTGTCAAATTTGGATGTGTGTACATTTCTAATGTTGACACCCAATTAGGAATTTCCATGTAATTATTTCTTTTTGTTTTTTCCCAAATATCCAATAGTGCTCTCCTAATATAATGCCTCCAGAAGTACTGATGGACCAAATGTTTTTCCTCCCATAGAATAGCGTGCCACCCTGTCTGTATGTCATGACCTTCTAGTGCCAATAGTCTTGTGTTTTTAAGATGCATCCACTCACTTAGCCAAACTAACGCCACTGCCTGATAATACTTTGTCCAGTCTGGTAGGCCAAATCCTCCTCTTTCTCTAGCATCTTGTAATAATTTGAATCTGATTCTCGGTCGTTTCCCTTGCCATATGAATTTTGAAATGAGTCTGTCCAAATTTGTAAAAAAATCTTTTTTGAGCCAAATTGGTATGCATTGGAATAAGAACATTTTCAGAAGAACATTCATTTTGATGGTGGTTATCCTGCCCATTAGAGATAGCTGTAATTTTCCCCATTTTTCCAAATCAGACCTAATTTGCACCATTAATTTGTCATAGTTATCTTCTGTAGGGAATTGAAATACATGACGTCAGGCAGAACGCAGCACACTGCTTCTGTTTCTGGTGTCATTGTATCTTCTTCCTGGATGATCTTATTCTTGCTTTGCTCTGTGTTATCTGACCTTCTTCTGAGTGGGGGAAGAGGGAGGAGGATTATCCAATTAGAACCCTGTTGCTGTCCTACTTTTTATCTGCCTGTGTAAAACTGTATAAAAATAAAAGCTCTCGGGGAGAGCGAGAGAGACATCTTGGAACAGAGCAAAAGCCTGGACCTCTGATTTACAACAATCTTCTTTAAGTGTGATGCCTCTCGCTGTCAATTGAATTCCCAAATATCTTATTTTTTTTCGTAGTCTGAATATTTATCTTTCCCTCCACTTCTTTTTTTTGCTCTTCAGTCATATTTTTAACTATCATTTTTGTTTTATCCTTGTTTATTTTCAGGTCTGCTACTTCCCCATAGTCCTCCAGCACTTCCATCAGCCTAAGACCAGATTGTACAGGCTCTTCAATAATAAATACAAGGTCGTCCACAAATGCCTGTACCTTAAAACATTCTTTTCTTACTTTTAAACCTTTGATTTGTTTATCTTCTCGAATTGTTCTAATTAAAGCCTCTAGTGATAAAATAAAAAGCAGTGGTGATAGCGGACAACCTTGCCTTGTGCCTTTTTGGATTAAAAAGTTATTTGTCATTTCCCTGTTTATCAGCACTCTGGCTTCTTGTCTGGAGTAGATTGTTTTAAACATCTTTATAAATTTCCCCCCGAAATCCATATATTTTAATTGTTCTAATATGAAGTCCCATTTAACATTATTGAATGCTTTTTGCACATCGATAAATATCAACGCCATCTGTTTTTCATTGTGGACTTCATAGTATTCTATCATATCCAAGATAATCCTGATGTTGTTCCTTATATGCCGTCCGGGAAGAAAACCGTTTTGATCAGTATGAATGAAATTCTCTAAAATTTTCTTTAGTCTGTCTGCCATAATTGTCATAAAGATTTTATAATCCAAATTTAGTAGGGATATCGGCCTATAATTTTTAATATAAGTCAAATCGGAATTTTCCTTGGGAATCAATGTGATTGTTGCTTCTTTCCACGATTCAGGTATCTTAGCTTCATTAAGTACATCATTATACACCTCTAATAACAGTGGGCTTAAAAATTCCTGGTGATTTAAAAAGCAGAAAAATTACAGTATAAACGTAGGATTGTGCATTGCTATGGTGGACAGGGATGCATTTGTCTGCAATTCTTTAAACAAAATATGGCTTTTTTCTGGGGAAGAGAAGCAGCTGCATAATCCCAGGAGAAAAATGCATCTGCCTGAAAGAATTGGAAACAGGTGCAACATTCCTTTCTCTGTGCTCTCCAAAATATTTTTTTTTTGCATTTGAATCCAAAATGCAGTAGTACAGTACAAGAGGGCAAGTAAGAATACACAATCAAGAAATGTTATTTGAAATAGGTGCTTTGTAAACTTATCTGTGGCAAGTCTTCCCAGGCACTGTATTGTTGCATTCACAACAATATCCATTGGAATCCAAATATAGGGTTCCAACTTTAGATGACATTTATGGCTGCTTATTTTGTTTCTACTACTAGTAAAATAATGAGTGAGAAATCAACATTTTTATAATTATTCCTGAAGTGGAAGAAACAATTATATAAAAGGCTTCAAATTTAATTGAATATATAATTACAATTAAGCCAAAAATGCAATTCTAGTAAATTAGAATTTGCTCACAGAAATTCCCAGATTAACCCATGACAAGTGATAGGAAAGCTGTTTTTCCACCTAAGGCCCAGAAGAAATAGTACTGAGTTAAATAGACTATAAGCATAAAGGTAAAAAAAATGATATATGCAGTGTTATCTTCATTTTAGATGATCATAACAGCACAAGAACAGGCACTAAACAACAGATCCATAGAAGCAGAGATTTACCACACTGGATATCCAAGGTCCCTTCCAGCCCTCTGATTTAATGATTTTAAAGCAGATTAGGCTGCAGGAGCCATTGACTGAAAGTCACCCAATGAACTTCTTGTAGTATTCATGGTTCTCTGTCCATATTGTCTTTGTAGCAACCCTTTGGCCCTTTGTATACATGTAGTCCTTGAGTTATGATCACAATTGGGACCAGAACGTCTGTTGCTAAGCAAGGCAGTTGTTAAGTGAGTCATGCCTGATTTTATGACTTTTTTGCCATGGTTGTTAAATGAATCACATGGTCATTAAGCAAATCCAGCTTCCCCCATTGACTTTGCTTGTCAGAAGCCAACTGGGAAGGTTGCAAATATCATTAATACATGCCAGTTACCAAGCTCCTGAATTTTGATCATTTCACTACAGGGATGCTGTGCCAGTTGTAAGTGTGAGGACCAGTTGTAAGTCACTTTTCAATGCCATCATAACTTTGAATGGTCACTAAACAAATGGTTGTAAGTCAAGGACTACCTGTAGTTAGGCAGTGAGGAGAGACCAGCCTAAGGCCAAACGGGAAGCTTTGTGGCTGAGCCAGGATTGAAACTCACCTCTCTCCAGTCCCATAGGGCTATGTGGTAGTGGCAGTTTGCATCAAGATACAATGAAGCACAGCTAGTCCTTATTGAGTGACAATTGGGACTGGCAACTTGATCATTAATTGAAGTGGTTGCTAAGTGAAACTGCAAATGTGCTTATGATCTTACTTTGGCTTTCCTTGCAAAGGATGTAAATGTGAGGACTGGTTGCAAAGTCACTTTTTCATCACCGTTGTAACTGCAAATGTTTGCCGTATGTGGCAGTCACTAAACAAGGACTACCTGTTGTCAGCGTTACAGAAAAAAACCCAACTCCAAGTAAAGACTCTGAAGCAAGCATTTTTCAAAGTTCTATTTACTAGAATAGGTAAACTGGCTCATCTGGGAAAACCCAAATCTGAGAGGTCCGGGTTTTCCCTCAGTAAATCAAAACCCCCAAAACCATCCCCTTTGGCCAGAGGTTCCTCGCTCTCTTCAGTGGGGAGGGGAACCTCTACGGCTTGTCTGATGAATTGACTGGTGTCTGGGGCCTTTCTTGGAGCCCTTCTGCCCCGTGCAGTTGTGGCAGGACGTTGCTGTGGAACTGGGGCAGGGGCCAGGCACTCAGAAGCTTGATGTCCTGGTTGTCCACACCGATAGCATTTAATCACCCCTGCCAGTTGAAGGGGTGTGACTTCACCAGGCTTTGAAAGGGGCTGTCTAGCTAAAGCTTCTCTGCTGGGGTTTTGTGGTGGGGGTGGGTTTTTCTGTCTAGAGCTATGGACATGGTATACCAGTCGTGCAGTCACTCAGGCACCCCCTGGACCCCACAGGCTGTTCTTGGTCAATGGCCTCTTTAAAATAGTGTAGGAGTATGCGGTCTCGCCAATGCCCCAGGTTCCCTGCGACCCGTCTAAAGTCCCATACAAAGTCTTTTATGGGTCGATTACCTTGCTTCATCACCTTTAATGTGGCTTCATTTTCATTTATTCAATCTGGGTCTTCAAATCTGGCCTGGAGCAGCGCAACAAACCCATCAGCATCATTTAGTTCCGCAGCGCCTTCATTGTGCAGCTGGGCTATCCATTCAGAAGCCTCCCCCTCATTCATCCCATCAGAAATCGCTGATACCAAGTCCTGGTCTGACTCGTATTGGTCTCCATACTGATCTACATGAGGCCAGACCCTGCTGAGGAAGTAAGCCAGTTTGGCAGGCGTACCATCAAAGGTTGCTCTGAAGCGGGGTGGCGTTGGCCTCGCGGGTTGATGGGGCCCGGCAACAGGTGGCTGAGCTGGAACCTGTGGCAGAGCTGCTGCTGGTTGCTGGACTCCAGCCAGCTGCTGGGGGAGGGGGACCGGCTGCTGGGCTGCTTGCTGGGCTGCAGGGGGGGGGACTCCAGCCGGCTGCTGGATTATCCCCCACTGATGTGCCGGGATTGTTGGGCCATATTGGGGCCATGGGGATCCCTGGAAACTTGGAGCAGATGGCACTGGATACCACTGGCACTGGACCCACCCCTGGCTGGGATAAAATCCCCAGCCTGGGGGTATACATTCAGCAGGAGGTAGCACAAAGGCAGGCTGGCCCAAAAGGGAGGTTTTGCATTCCCCATGCTGGCTGCGTCTGATGTCTCCCAGCTGCAGGATGGCCATGCTGCGCTGATCCACTCATTTCACCCCGGCCAGGTAGAGAGGTGTCTATGCCCGCTAAATCCTCTGCCAGGTCTTGGGTCGGGGAAGGTGAATGTAGGTTGCACTAATCTCCATCTCACTTGAGAAGGTTGGGAGGGGGTGCGTAACTTCCCACTTCCATCCATTCAAAATGCTCAGGGAACCCAGTTAAGGATTGGCTTCGCATGGGGGGCAACAGGTCCCAGTCCCAGGAGTCTCTGGATCCCATAACTGTCCCTCTTCCCCACTCTGGCTCATGGGGCGACTTCGTTGGGCTGGGAAGCCCTATATCCAGGCATCTCTCCTCTGGTCCCCTTTCTGGAGTTGGGTCAGACTGGCAACTTTTCCAGGAATCCGACTCCTTGGGCCAAGCGCCTAGCCTTCAGGCTTCCTCTGCAGCCTCAATGGCTCACACCCTTTCTTCAGAAGGAGAAAGCAGGGTGTCGGTAAATCCTTGAGTATCCATCCCCACGGATCTCCCCACGGATCTCACGGACCCCTCTACGATCTCTCCTTTCTCCTCCATTTTCACTGAGTCTTCGCACCACCTGAGGTTTAGGTAGATGCTGGGGCTCAGCTCCCCCAACAGCCTCTGTTGTGCTTTAAGAGGGATTCGGGTTAATGTCAGCGTTCCAGAAAAAAATCCAACTCCAAGTAAAAACTCTGAAGCAAGCATTTTTCAAAGTTCTATTTACTAGAATAGGTAAACTGGCACATCTGGGAAAACCCAAATCAGATTGGTCTGGGTTTTTCCTCAGTAAATCAGAAACCCCCAAACCATCCCCTCACTCCTCAGTCGATCACATGCTCCAATCAACCGCTGTCCCATCTCGAGACCTCACTCCGACCACTTCTTCTCCAGATGCAGGATCGCCCTGACCTTGACCGACAGGAAGAATGCTATTATGTCTACAGACAACCCCTCTACTAAATCCCCCCTCCTACTTTCCCACACATGAGAAGGTGGCAACATGGAAGTTTCCAGCCTAATATGGCTTTCAAAGCTGACACCTGTATTGATTCATAGTCCTTGGCTAAAACTGGACCATCTCAAGTTCCGCTTTTCCTGTACTTGCTGGTCTCCTTTCTAAACTCTTAAGTCACAAGAAGTGGAAAGAAGACAGGTGGGTACATCTTGAATGTTTCACTTACCCAAGTTTTGCCCCTCAATTACAAGGAATAGAAAAATGAAGGAGGCAAAGTAATTTTACCTTAATAAAATAGTTTCACCTTTCACATCAGACTTCTCAAATTGATAATGACTTCCATTTCTGATGGGGAGTGCTGCCCCTCCCCACAGAGGGGAGTGCTGATATTACAGGGCTGGGGGTGGGTGGTGGTAAAAAAAATCAAGATAGCACCAAGTCAGAAGTTCAAGGTTTATTCAACATCTAGGGGGAAAAGCCCTTGGGAAGAATTATCTTTCTCAAAATACTGCAGTGGAAAACAGGCATTCTTAGGAGGTATAAATTACTGTGGGATGGGACGGTGGAACATACAAGGACTGAGAAACTGAAACAATTTGTTGCTAGTCCCAGAAATTAAATAATTGCTTAATGGCAATTAATAATTGCCTTAATGGCTTCATGATTGTGCCTTAATGGCTGCCTATTTTCAAGGGTTGCTTCCGGAACCTGCCTTAGCTCTTAGTTTAGTGCATCCAGGGCTTGTGATGTCAAATTGAGGTTAGCCAGTGTGCAAAGCCCAGGCTTATTAATATTTCTGAAATTGCACACAGTGAGCCCTGGGACTCCTACTAATATGACTTCCAGTGCAACATATTATGTCTTCCTGAGCAGCACTGTTTTTGAGTGGCAATCAAGTGTTGGGAATTGGAGATCTCTTTTCTGCCACCTCCTCAGTGAGGGCATAAGGATTGTTAATTGCCCAAGAGTGCACGGTCTCCACGTGGAATTGGAAGGGAGGTATGACTAGACCTTAGTGCCACAGAGCAAGAACCAGCTTAGGGGAAGCTTTATGTGGAGGTAGGTGAAGGGGATAGCCTCAGTGTGGTTTTGAATGGTGTCGGTGTGCAGCTACTCCTACAAGACAGGTAGTACAAACATCTTTGACAATTTTTCCTCCTGCCGGACAGGTCCGAGGTGTTCAGTACTTGCTGTGCAAACCACTCCCAAATGCCATCCCTCCATGAATCAATTTAGCTGGCTAATTACAGAAGGGGGAAAAAAATCTTACAATGAGCTTCCGCCCTCCCCCCATAGTCTTCCAAGTTGCCTTTTGAGGCCTTGAAGACAGTCTTCAGTCTCCACTCATCTGTCTCAGGGTCCTTTTCTTTAAATCTGATGGGTGGATTTGGGCTTGGCTTGATGCTATAGTTGGCTTTACGTGGGGACCAATGGATCGAGAAGTCCCTTTTTTTCCTCTGCAACTGTCACAGGCGTATGGGTAATCAGTAGGACCTGGGAAGGTCTTTTCCACTCTGGTTGCTGTGGTGACTTTCTAGTAGATAACCAGATCCAAACCCAATTCTCTGGCCCAAATGAATGGAGGGTCTCCTCTGGAAGAAGAGAGAGGAACCTGCCCCACTTTACATCAAGGGGGGCTGTGTGGAGACAGTTTCCTCCTTTAAATTCTTGGGAGTCTACCTCAGCGAAGATCTCATCTGGAAAATCAACACAACCCAGGTGGCCAGAAAGAAAAAAACTTTTTTGTTTTTTGCAAAAAAACAAAGTGGAACAACACCTGATGACCATCTTTTACCGGTCCACAATAGAAAGCGTCCTCACTCAGTGCATTACTGTGTGGTATGCTGGCTTGACAGCTGTGGATAGAAAGATATTACAGAGGGTGGTGAGCACAGCACAAAACATCATGGGCTGTCCCCTGATATCACTAGACGACATCGCTAGGACTCGCTGCCTTAGAAGAGTGAGGAAAATCTTCAGGGACGACTCACACCCTGGCCAGCGCTTCTTTATTCTCCTGCCATTGGGAAGAAGATATAGAAGCATAGGCAGCCTCACAAATAGGCTGAAGAACAGTTTTTATCCGTGGGCTGTCAGGCTCCTGAATGGAAAATAACTTTAGAACAACATAGTACAAATTGACTTGCGGGGCCGGCACGATGTGCAATAAATTCACATGGTGCAGTAGGATTGTGTGTTTGTTAGTAGGATTCACTGGGTTAGGGATTTTTCTTTTCTTTTACTGTCTTTCACTGTGAGTTGTATTGGGTTGGGGGGTGCATGAAGGGAGGCTCAGACAATCTCATTGTACACATGTTGTACTCTGACAATAAAGGTTTGAATTGAATTGGAGGCAGAGTCTGGGTCAGTGTGCTGTGCTTCCACAGGTCGTTTGCGCAGGACTGAAAGATATAAAAACAAGACCGCCTCCCCCCTTTGTGGGTGACCCTCCCAGAAGAGGCTGTCAACTTTGGAGGCCATATTAGCACCAGAAGCTTCCACGCTGCCAACTCCATGCACCTGGGAAAGTAGGAGGGGGGATTTAGGAGAGTGATTGTAGTTAGACATAATAGCATTCTTCCCTTCGGTCAAAGTCATGGTGTTTATTCATCTAGAGGAGGAGTGGTTGCAGGGATGGCTCAAGTTGGGACGGATGATGATTGGACCATGTGACAGACTGATGGGTGAAGGGGCTGGATTTGGGGTTTTGATTTACTGAGGGAAAACCCAGAACTCTCAGATTCGGGTTTTCCCATATGTGCCAGTATACCTACTCTAATAAAATGGAACTTTGAGAAATGCCTGCCTCGGAGGTTTTACTTTGAGTTGGGGACTTTCTGGAATGCTGACATTAACCCAAATCTCTAAAAGGAATAATGGCACCCCGAAAGGGGGCTGTCCAGGGTGCTGAGCCCCAGCATCAACCTGAACCTTGGGTGGTGTGAAGACTCAGTGAACATGGAGGAGAAAGAGGAAATCACGGAAGGAGCCGGGGGGACTGATACTGGAGGATTTATCGAGACCCGGTATTCTTCCAAAGAAGTGGTGCGAGCCATTGAAGCGGCATAGACAATGCGAAGGCTGGGCGCGCGGACCAAGGAGTTGGATTCCTGGAAAAGCTGCCAGTCTGATCTGACTTCAGAAAGAGGACAGGAGGAGAGACTGCCTGCATCTTGCGCCACGTCCAGCCCAATGAAGTCGCCCCACGAGCCAGAATGGAGAGATGCGACAGCTTTGGGATCAGGGGATTCCTGAGAGTGGAACCTGTTGCCTCCATCTTGAAGCCAATCATTAACCAGGCTCCCTGAGAGGTTTGAACAGATGGAAAAGGGAAGTTATGCCCCCCCCCCCCGGCAACCTTCGCAAGTGAGATGGAGCTTAGTGCAACCCACTTTCACTTTTCCTGATCCAGGACCTGGCAGAGGAATTAGCAGCCAACAGGCACCTTTCTACCCAGCCAGGGATGACAGGAGGAGAGGCTCTGTGCAGCCGGGCAAAGCAGCATTTGGGAGACAGCAAACACAGCCAGCAAGTGGACTGCCAACCCCCCCTGCTGCCCCCCTCGCCAGCCTGCTTTTGTGCTACCCCCTGCAGAATGTATCCCCCCAGGCTGGGGATTCTATCCCGGCCAGGGGTGGGTCCAGTGCCAGTGGTCGCCAGCACCTTCTGCTCCAATTTTCCAGGAATCCCCATGGGCCCAATTTGCCCCAACGATCCCGGCACATCAGTGGGGGATAATCCAGCAGCCGGCTGGAGCTCTGCCGCAGATTCCAGCTCACCCACCCACAACCCGCCCCACTGCCCGCTGGGGCGCACCAGCAGCTCCCAGCCCCACCGGCTGTCACCGGGGCCAATCCACCTGCAAGATACTGATTACTGATAGGATAAGAAAAGTAACTTAAGAAGAAGGTTATTTCCCTACACAAGCAAACTTGAGTTCATGAGGCTCCTGTGGATGGACATACCTCATGTTTCAGAAAAAGGATGGACAGATAAAACCCATTTACAATACATACAGAAAATGCAAAAATAAAACTTTTCCTCTAAATGAGCTTAAAACATTCCTTCCTGACAACCTTGTTGGGGGGTGGGGGGAGGAACAGTTCTCTTCACTCTGTTTTGCTGGCCAGGCAAACTAGAGTGAAGGTATTTTTCCTTTTATGGTTTAACATTTTTTCTAACAGAATTTACAATTATTGTCTCTAGGGATTAGAGACATTTAACAGTTACATTTACTTCGAGGGCACACAAAGACAAGGGAAAGAGAAAAGAAAGGGAAAACAGAACTCTCAGGTTTACACACCCTATTCATTCTCACCATAAATCTCTGTTAATTTAAATTAGGAAAGGCAAAAATCTAGAAGGGGAGAAAGATCAATGTTACTATATTTTCCTTTCCTTTTAAGTACCTTTATTTAGCCAAATTGGTTTTCCTGCTTCATCCCTGAGCATAGTCCATCACCTGCATAATTGGCGTGCACCAGTGGTGGGATTCAAATAATTTAACAACCGGTTCTCTGCCCTAATGACTGGATGCGTAGGCATGACTGGGTGGTCATGTGACTGGGTGGGCAGGGCCAACTCGACATCACTCACATCGAGGGGGCCTCTCCTCACCCCCGCCTCTCCTCACCCCTCCCCTCCTCGCCACTCCTTGTCATGCACAGCCTCTGTTAGATCGGCGCAGGGGAAGAAACACGTGACTCAGCTTCAGTCCGTTCAGCACTGTAGACCTCCCTGGCCAGGGTGGTGTTTCGACTCATTGCGGGTGAGGTGGAAGTCCCCCTCGCTGGGGTGTCGGATGCCCACCTCGCCAGGTGGGTGGCGGTTGGCCGCAAAAGGTTGTCCCCAGTCTACTTGGCCATGGTTGCAGTCCCTGTTTCTGTGCAACTGGTGGCCAGCAACGTCCCCAGGGAAATGGTTCTCCTGGTTGGGTGGCCTCCGATCTACTCGGTCTGTCTCCTCTCGATGGTGGTGGCTCGTTGACCCAAGTTGCCACTGGTCAGACTCGTCGTGGTTCCGCAGGCCTACCTCGCCTGGGTGTTGTAGGCCTGCCTCGCCTGGGTGTCGTAGGCCTACCTCGTCGGGGTGTTGCAGGCCTACCTCATCAGGGTGTTGCAGGCCTACCTCGTCGGGGTGTTGCAGGTCTACCTCGACGGGGTGGTTTTCTTCAACTTCCCTCCACCTTTTCCGGAGTCGGTCGATGTGCCGCCTGCAGGTCCATCCATCGTCCAGCTCCACCTTGTACGACCTCGGACCAGTCACTCTCCCGATGCGGCCTTTCATCCATTTTGGGGGAGCCTGGAAGTTTAAAGCGAAAACCAGGTCCCCATTCCCGAAGCTCCTAGGCGGCTGGGAGTCATTCGGCTTGTCTCTTGGGTTATATTGGGGATGGAGACGATCTAACGGTGAACGCAGCTTCCTCCCCATTAGTAGTTCTGCCGGGCTCTTCTTGGTGATTGAATGAGGTGTGATATGTTGGGCAAACAGGAACTTATCTATCTTTTCCTGCCAGTCTCTTGAGTCCATTTTAGTGAGTGTGTCCTTGGTTAACCTCACCATTTTCTCGGCTTGTCCGTTTCCAGCCGGTCTGTACGGGGCGATGAGGGCATGCCTGATGCCTTGTTCGGCCAGGAAGTCCTCCATTGTCTTAGACGTTAGTTGTGGGCCATTGTCAGACACCAGGATGTCCAGCAGACCGTGTGTGGCGAACAAGCGGCGGAGTGCTTTGATGGTCGCTTCCGTCGTGGTGGTGGTCATTGAGATTACCTCCAGCCACTTTGAGAAGGCGTCGACCACGATGAGAAGGAACTTCCCGTCCACTGGCCCCGCGAAGTCGATGTGGATTCTCGACCATGGGCTGCTGGGTTGTTCCCACTCCGTCGGCTGGGCTTGCGGGGGTGCTGGTCTTGTCGCTTGGCACGGGTCACATCTGGCGATCCATGCCTCGATGTCTTTGTCTAGTGTTGGCCACCAGACGTAACTCCATGCCAGTGCCTTCATCCTCACGATCCCAGGATGGCCGCTGTGCAGGGTTTCCAAAGTTTGTTTTTGCAGAGATTGGGGAATGACCACCCTCTCACCCCAGAGAAGGCAGCCTTTCATAGCGGCCAGTTCTTGTTGCCTCCGCGCAAATGGGGTAAATTCGTCACCCCCTCTCTCATTGGGCCAGCCTCTCAATGTCCAGGAAAGCACTTGTTTAAGGATTTTGTCCTTCTGTGTGTGACGGGCCACCATGGTCGATGATACTGGGCAACGCTGGTCCTCATCAATGTGGTAAAGTCCAAGAGTGGGTGCTGGATCTACCACTGGTTCTTGTATGGGGCATCTGCTGAGGGCGTCGGCATTGCAGATGCTCTTTCCGGGTCTGTGGATTAATGAGTAGGAATACCCGGAGAGGAAGATGGCCCAGCGTGTCATCCTGGGTGACATGTACGTGGGAGTTTGTTTGTCCCCAGCTAACAGACCCAGCAATGGTTTTTGGTCTGTCACAATGGCGAAAGTCCTTCCATACACGTACTTGTGGAACCTTTTGATGCCTGCTACAATGGCAAGGGCTTCCTTGTCCAGCTGGCTATAGTTCCGCTCTGCTGAGGACATAGTCTTCGAGAAAAACGCGATGGGGGCTTCTGACCCATTGGGCAGCTGATGACTGAGGACAGCCCCTACTCCGTGAGAGAAGTTGCTTGATCTTGCGGAAGGCTGCCTCTTCTTCCGTGCCCCACTTCCAAGGTACCGCCTTCCCTAAGAGTCAATGGAGTGGCTCAGCAACTGTGGCTTTCTGTTTTAAAAAGACACTGTAAAAATTCAGTAGTCCCAAGAAAGCCTGAAGCTCTGTTTTTGTTTTGGGGGCGGGAGCTTCATGAATCACCTTAACTTTGTTTTTGGTGGGGTGGATGCCCTTGCCACCAATTAAATAGCCCAGGAACTCGACCTCCCAGACTCCAATGACACACTTGTCCCGTCTGACTCTGAGACCCTTCGCCTGGAATCTCTGCAGGGTAAGCCTGAGTCGTTCCATGAGTTGGGTTTCAGAATCTCCGGAAACCAGTACATCGTCGAAGTAAGGTACCACCCCGGGAATGCCTTGAAGAAGGCGTTCCATCATGGATTGGAATATGCCAGGGGCAGCACTGACTCCAAACTGGAGGCGGTTACACTTAAAGGCGCCCCTGTGTGTGACAATGGTTTGTGCCTCCGCAGTCTTGTCATCCACTGGCAGTTGTTGGTAAGCTTGGGCCAGGTCCAATTTTGCGAATATGGTCCTGCTGCCCAGTGAATGCAACAGATGTTGCACCACTGGCACGGGATATGCGCTCTGCTGGAGTGCCCGGTTAATGGTGCACTTATAGTCGGCGCAGATGCGCACAGATCCATCATGCTTCATTGGGGTCACAATGGGGGTCTCCCATGCCTCATGATCAATTGGTTCCAGAATGCCCTGGGCGATTAATTTGTCCAGCTGGTCATCAACTTTAGGTCGGAGGGCAAAAGGAACCCTGCGGGGCTTAAGTCTAATTGGAACAATTTTGGGGTCTAAATTGAAAGTGATGGGTTTCCCCCAAAATTTACCTAGACTCCCGTCGAAGACGTCCCTGAAGTCCTCTAGGAGTTGGTCGAGTGAACTCTGCCGGATCTGGTTGATGCCGCCAATGGTGAGCCCTAGTGGCCTGAACCACTCCACTCCTAGAAGGGTCGGATGGGTTTCCTTCACAACAGCAATGGGAAGATCCCCTGCAAAGTCTTTGAAACGGATGTTGATTTTGGTCCTCCCCAAGACTTCGATGGCATGTCCCCCAAAATCCACCAGTCTCACAGGTAACGGTTCCAGGTTTCTTTTGGACAGCTTCGGCTTCAGCTGCTTCAACTTTCCCCAGTCAATAATGGAATAGGGTGACCCTGAGTCAATTTCCATTGGGCATGGTGACCCTTCCATGATGATGGTCACGTGGAATTTGTTGGATCCCTTCGCTGCTGCGTGCGCAATCGTGGTCTGGTGGATCCCTCTGCTTTTCGGGTACTTTTTGTCGTCTCATCGGGGTATTGGGACTGTTTGGATGATCTCTGGTATTCACGGTCCGTTGTCCTGGGGCCCTCCGTGACTGGCTCAGCATCTCTGCATGCTTCCGCGATGTGCCCCTTCCTTCTGCAGCGTCTGCAAGTTGCATCCTGCCAACGACATCTGGCGCGTGGATGTGTCAGGGAGTTGATTGATCCCATCCTGGCTCTGGGATAATCGCACCCTGGTTTAGAGGTTTGGACTGAGGCTTTTCTTCGAATGTATACATTAAGAAAATAAAACCCGAAGAATTTCTAAGAGAAAACTCATTTTATTGTAAAGTAAAAAAAAAAAACTCTTACTATCTAATTAATTGGCTACATCTTGCCGGCGTTCCTGCCTGACCTCTTGGCAGGAGAACAAAGGAGTAAGAAGAAGGATAATGGAGGCTAGAAAGGAATGCACGCTTGCGCACTTAATACTGATAACAAAACTTGGCAAAACTACAGTAAGCCTATTAGACCAAAAATGACAGCTCAGCTGGGAAATACAAGAACGCAGTGACAGGATGGTCCCCGTTGCAGCTGGCACATCTGTCCTCCTGGCCGCCATCTTGCGGGTTTTCTCGCCTTTTGGGTCTTGTGACCTTATGGACGGCCATCTCAGGTTCAGATTCAGACCCAGTGGTGGTCTCATCTGAAGATTGGTGGGAATCCCTGTGGATCTTGTGGATTCCTTTGGCTCTTCTCATCGCGGCTGCTTTGTCGGAGGATTCAGCAGCTGTGGCTTCCTCGATGACTTCTTTTAGGGACACTTTCTTTCGGCTGAGGAGTTTCTTTTGCACCGAACTGTCCCTTATCCCGAAGACTATTCGGTCCCTCATCTGGACGTCCACGTTCTTGAACTCACAGCTTGCTGCGATCTTTCTTAGCGCCGAGACGAAATCTTTGAATGATTCTCCGTCGTGCTGGTTCCGCTGATGGAATTCGTAACGGTTGGCCAACGGAGTGCTTGATGGGGCATAATGTTCCTGGAGGATGTCTTGTAGCTCCGTCCATGGCATCTGCTCGATGTCCCTTGGTGCCACGAGGTCCATGGCCATTTCCAGGACTCCGGGTCCGCAGTGGGTCAGGAACAACGCTCTTCTCCTGTTATCGTCCAGGTCGGTGAAACCGCTGCCCGCCAGGAATTGTCTGAAGCGGACCATGAAGGCTTTCCATTTCTCCTGGCTTGGGTCGAATGGAGCCAGCGAGATCTGTGGTCCTGACATGGTTCTGTTGCTCAGCTCTGGCGCGACTTCTTCAGTGACTTAGCTCTAGCGATCCGCCTCAGGATTCAGCTCTGGTGAAGCGCCTAGTGATTCAGCTCTAGAGAGTTCTTGGCAATCGTGCCTGCTGGATGTCGTCGGTTCTTGCTCGTCCTTCGTCGCCAGTGTTAGATTGGCGCAGGGGAAGAAACACGTGACTCAGTTTCAGTCCGTTCAGCACTTTATTAATGAGAAAGAGAACTGCCGGCTGTGCTGCCGAGCCTCCTTTTATGCGGCTCCAGCAAGCCAGCTGGCCAATGACAGCTATTTAAAACTCCCGCTGGTGGAATCAACCAATCCCCCGGCGGATGTCCTTATAAGGACATAACAGCCTCACCTCGCCTGGCCTCCCGGCCTCTTGCCTCACCTCCTGACTGCTCGCTCACCTGGCCTCCCGGCCACTCGCCTCACCTCCCAGCCTCTCGCCCCATCTCCTGGTTGATTGTCTGCCTGGCCGGGAGGCCGCTCGCCCACCTGGCTGGGTGGGCATTCTGTTATTAATCAACTGTGAAGCAAAAGGAATCATAAGTCTAACTTTGTGACCCTAGTCAATTGCCAGTTTATCTGACTGCTTTACAAGCATAGATTTATGTATCAGTTGCCACACATCTTACAAACTCTTTTTTATCACTGACCTACCGTTCTTCAACATATATGCATTTTTTGTTTCAATGCGATACCATCTGCTAACCATATCAACTGTACTTACACATTTGTAGCCAGATAAACTATTCTGTCCTATTTATTTTAGCAGTGAAATTTTCTATTCCCCAAATTCTTTCATCTATTGAATCCCCCCCCCCCCTTGATGTACTGAGTCTTTTCTACTCTCTAGTTTTAAAACTGAAGAGTTGTACTTGCTTCAGGGTTTGCATATTACAGGTTGCCAAAAATTGATGAATGCAAAAGTTGATGAATCTCTGGGACAAATCTAAAAACTAGTTTTCATATTTGGTACATTATATTTGTCCCTGAAACAATTTTATGCAAAATTTTTATGCAAAATGGAATTGCTTGAGAAACTCTGACTCCAAGTCACTTGGGTTTAAATCTGATTTAAACTAACCTAATCCAGTCAGGTATCAAAGATCTACACATCTTTCTTTAGTTTTACCAACCATATCCCGTTACTACAATCTATTAAAACTATACAGGTAATCCTCAACCACAATTAGGATCAGAACTTCTTTTTTTTTATAACAAACTTTATTAAATTTACAAACATACATTAAAAACAAATAAAACCATAATAAAAATGTTCATATACTTCTGTTGCTAAGTGAGGCAGTCATTAAATGAGCTGTACCCAATTTTATGACCTATTTTGCCACAGTTGTTAAGCAAACCGCCATGGTTGTTAAGTGAATCCAGTTTCCTACACTAATGTTGCTTGTTGGAAGCCGGTTGAAGAGGTCGCAAATGGCAATCATTTGACCCCAGGACACTGCAACCATCATAAATACATGCTGGTTGCCAAGTGCCTGAATTATGAGCACAGGACCGCAGGGATTCTGCAATGGTCATAAGTGCAAAGACCAATCTTAAATCACTTTTTTCAGCACCACTATAACTTTGAACAGTTGTTAAGCAAATGGTTGTAAGTCAAGGACTATCTGTATTTACATAAAATGCTTGAGCAACCCCATTCCCAGCCATTCCACAAGCATATTTTCTGACTCATGTACCTTTTACGTCATAGATCTAAAACCTGTGAAATACTGTTTGTCTTCCCCTGAGGATAACTTTTGCACCTGCCTGTTTATAGTTACTTAACAGTTACTTAACATAAACCAGATTTTTCTTTTCATATGTTTTGTACATATGGGAACACCTTGGATATAAAGTCAATTATTATAACCCCCTATTGTCCAATGAGCACATTGATTAACAAAATTAATAAGGATTTATTAATACAGTGGATTTCAATAACTATTTCCAGTTATGAAATATTATTAGCTTGATTAAGAAATAAGTGCTACGAATTGCAAACACCATACATACAGAGTGCATTATATAAATTTAGCATTTTCACATCAGCTGTATTTTCCAAAGATATAATGCCAGTTATAAAGATTCTGTTTCACTGAGCAGCTTCATTTGAGAAATGATTCCATACCATAAATTCACCTGTTTTTTGAACCTACAGTTGACCAAAATACAAAGATTATTGCAAATTTTGCATGTTATGTTTTTGATTTGATAAATTACTACCTAAAATAATGATAAGCAAGGCAGAGTTCAGCTAATTGTGAAGCTCTCCCCAGGACCCCGATGGGGTTTCCACCGAAATCGACAAGCCTTGCGTGAAGTGGCTGCAGTTGGCTCTTTGAGATTTGTGGTTTCAGCTTTTTGAGATACCAATGGAACTAAATGGAAATCATTAAAAAATTTTTATAACAATTGGAAGTAATGAGCAAGTATGAATGAAGGATCTTTCATAAATTAGATATTATCCTTTTAAGGCAGACCAATCAGCAAATATAATATGAGGAATATTTAGTGTTATGGGGTATGATAACAGAAACTTGAATACCTGCAGGAATTTGCTTCTAAGACAGAATTAGTCTCTCTCTCACTCTCCTTTCCCGAGACTAAATTGCCATTTACTTTCTCTTAATAGTCCTTCTAATGACTTTTGCATCCTTTCTAAAAAGCATTTAGATATTTAGAATTCCTTTAGTATTCCCATGCATGTTAGAAGCAATATTATAATCTATGTCAGTTGGACCAATAATGTTGACTCTTAATGGCACCCTGGTTACTTGCTGTTACTCAAAGCTCTGGTGTACTAAAATATTGTGAGCATTTGATCTATGAAGAGCCAACAAAAAAATTGTTGTGGTCTGTTTATTGATCACTCTTCAATGCCATCCTTTCTTTTTTTCTTATGTATCTCATACTCTTCTCCTCACTGTGGAATCAAAACTCAGAACCCAAGCAAATAATCAAATATAATTACAATATTTATTGTTAACCTAGGACATTGAAAAAATTTCACCCAGAAACTGGTGGAGGGAACTTCTGCAGAGAGTTTATATTTCAAAAAGGAGGGCAAAATGATGCCTGCATATCTATTCATAAGTAATTACATAATAGATCTCAAGTTACTTCCAGCTCTCCTGTTATTTAAAGAAAACAATGGTCTTCCTTAGAAGAAGCATTTGCATCATAAAATTCAGAGGTTCCTAGGGGAATGTTTTGATAGAACTATCACAAACCACTGTGGGATACAAGGACACATTCCTTATATCCTATTAAACAGTCCCATTCATTTGGAAACTGATTTATCCCACACTCCCTTCTAAAACTTCTCTTGAATTAACATTTGACGTTGCCTCCTTCTCATTGTGCATTGTTGCACCCCATGTTTAGTGTTATCCGGAATTATTATTTGAAGTTCTGACATATCACTTATGAGTTAGTTCAGCTTCAGAATACTCTTATTAGCTATACAACTCCAAAATACTAGCTGAACATTTATATTACTGGCCCTTACATAAAGGGGTATTTTCATTCATGTCATTTTTACCTGCCATGACTGTTGACTTAAGAGTCCTGAGTTCCCAAGCATTTCTTCTTTTTCTGCTCTTAGATGAAAGCATGGCTTGCAAAGCATGGGCCACTGCATAGACAGCATTGTAAATGCTATAACTTTTCCCAGTTATACTAGATTCAATCACAGATTCAGGAAGGGACTCCAGTGACTCCTCACCAGTGCATTGATTGTCACTGTCCTCATCTAACCCAGCATTTGGGAAGGAACATTCAAACACATGTTCCCAAAACCCTCTTGTCAAACTGTCCTCTTCTGAAGAAGGCTTTCTCATCTGAATAAATTTCTGAAACCCTGATATTTCGTTTGAGGAATCTGCCAGTGATAGTGCACCATGGATGAAATCCAGGCCCCTGTATCTTTGAAAGGGGATTGATGTGAATTCCATCTGCGCTGGCATGACCCAAACTTTATCCTTTCTCTTCATCGGCATGTCTTCATATTCTGAAATAAATGGCAGCATTCTAAAAACAGTCATGTCCTCATTCTCACAATATATGATTACAACATTGGCAGTACTTCTCATAATAGCCTTATACAGCAAAACATAACCATTCAGCTGAACTTCAACATTATTGGTAACAGATTCCTTTGGTATTTCTTCCATGAAATCAAAAGAGATGCCTTTCTTAGAAAATATATCAAGCCTATTCTGTATGAATCTCTTTCCCTTTTCAGGGTTTTGGACAATGAGCCCAATCCATTTCCACTGGAAGTGAAGCAACAATTGGACCAGCCCCATAATTTGAAGGTCTTCATTTGGAAATAATTGATGGAAGAAAGCAGCATGTATGTTGTCGTCTATCTCTGCAATTGAACCATGTATGAGCTAAGAAAAAAGAAGAAATTAGAGTATATACTTCCAAATCTCTTTTGTCTATTTTAAGGATCTTATTTAAATATTAATGTTCTCCAGGCAAGGGCAGAGTTGATTACTATTTGCATATTCTAGTACAATTTCTATGATAATTGTTTCTTTTTGTTTTAATAAACAAAGCTCCAGAAATATATGAACTGCAAGGATGAATACAAACCTCTGGATTATGCTATGTTTACACATGTTTCAATGACAGAATAGAATAGAATAGAATAGAATAGAATAGAATAGAATAGAATAGAATAGAATAGAATAGAATAGAATAGAATAGAATAGAATTTATTTTATTTATTTTATTTTATTTCCAATTTATATACCGCCCTTCTCCCTGAGGACTCAGGGCGGTGTACAGCCAGACATAAAAAACATAAAATATAAATATTAAGACATTTAAAATATATATATAATTTGGCTACAAAATTTAAAACTCACAGACCAATTAAAATATTAAAAATATTTAAAATTTCTTCTTAAGCCAGCCCGGCTTGTTGGAAAAAATGTGTTTTTAGGGCACGGCGGAAGGCACTGAGGTCATGAATTCTCCTAATCTCCGGAGGCAACTGGTTCCAGAGGGTGGGTGCCCCCACAGAGAAGGCTCTCCCCCTGGGAGTCACCAGCCTACATTGTTTGGCTGATGGCACCCTGAGGAGGCCCTCTCTGTGGGAGCGCACGGGTCGATGGGAGGTCATCGGTGACAGCAGGCGGTCTCGGAGATAACTAGGCCCTATGCCATGGAGCGCTTTAAAGGTGATCACCAACACCTTGAAGCGCACCCGGAAGACCACCGGAAGCCAGTGCAGCTCGCGCAGGAGCGGTGTTATGTGGGAGCGCCACGCTGCTCCCGTCACTACCCGCGCGGCCGCATTTTGGACCCGTTGGAGCCTCCGGGTGCTCTTCAAGGGGAGCCCCATGTAGAGAGCATTACAGTAGTCTAGGCGGGAAGTGACAAGGGCGTGAGTGACTGTGCACAGGGAATCCCGATCAAGAAAGGGCCGCAACTGGCGAATCAGGCGAACCTGACAAAAGGTCCCCCTGGCTACAGCTGTCAGATGTTCCTCCAAGGACAGCTGCCTATCCAGGAGGACTCCCAGATTGCGAGCCCTTTCTGCAGGGGCTAATAGAATAGAATAGAATAGAATAGAATAGAATAGAATAGAATAGAA
>WNWU01013261.1:560541-577085 GCA_012654045.1 Ptyas mucosa
CTGTAGATTAGATATATGCAACTTTCTAGCATTTTGAATAATTCCTCTCTGTCCCACCCTGGATGAAATATATTTTGATGTTTAGCTTGATTGTGATTTTAACTATATGAGGTGATGTTATTTGTTTTGAATGTTTCTGAGACATTCATAAATTTTATTCATAAAGATAAAATCTGGAATAGAAATTAAACTAAATCAAGCAACAAATACTGTATTTAGATTTGACTCCTTTCTTTATGGGATGGCTCTTACCTGTGGGATCTTATACAGTATATATTCAGAATATTTGACATGAACTGACCAATGTAAGCATTATGTCCTGCAATCACAGATATTAAATTGTACTTGTCACTGCGTTTTTGTATTTCCCAGCTGAGCTCTCATTTTTGAACTAATAGACTTACTGTAGTTTTGCCAAGTTTTGTTATCAGTAACTAACTACTGCGCATCCTCCACATTCCTTTTCTAGCCTTCTTACTCCTTTGTTCTCCTGCCAAGAGGTAAGGCAGGAACGCTGGCAAGATGTAGCCAATTAATTAGATAATAAGAGTTATCTTTCTTTTACTTTTACCATAAAATGAGTTTTCTTAGAAATACTTCTTCGGGTTTTATTTTCTTAATGTATACTTTCAAGGAAAGCCACGGTCCAAACCTCTAAACCAGGGTGCGATTATCCCAGAGCCAGGATGGGATCAATCAACTCCCTGACACCTGGTAGCAGAGGATGGTTAAAAGTTATGGCTTTTTCCTTGTTTGTTACTTCTGATAAGACCTCTAGGCTAGTTAGTTAGAATGATTAATTCTGCGACTGAGGAACGCTAATTAATTACCTACTAACATGCCGAAGAAGAAGAAAAAAGGAAAAATGCAACCCAGAGTTTTCTCTACAACTGATTTATACTCTTCTGACCAAGAAGAGACAGAAAGGAGGTTTTCAAGTTTTCGGCCGCTTGCCTCCGCAACCTGACTAGGAGAAACAGCCGTGGGAGAAACTCAAACTGATAAAATGCCCTTGCAGAGGCTTCAGGAACAACAATATGAAAGAAATGATGCTTTTGAAGGCGATGAATGACTGAGGTCAGTAATATCTCCTAATTATACATTTTCACAGACAATTCCTGTAGAAGCCCAAAGATTTGAAACGCTTGGTGCAAGGCCAAAGTTTTCACAAACCGCGGAGCATTTTTCCTCCCACACAGAGAGAGAAAATATTTGTTATTCTCCTCAAAGCTCTGAGCAAGCCATTAAAAGTTATCATGATCTAATACAAGTTTATGAACATGAACTATCCCAGGCAAAGATGGATTTGTTTATGCTTGAGCAAGATAAGGGAGAGCCTCGTGACTTAAAAATCTCTAAAAGCACCATTTTGGCTTCTTCTTCAGAGCCAAAGACACACCCCCTGGTGGATTCTGTGTCAGGCCAATTAAAACAGAGAGCAATGCACACGTCACATGAAATCCTCCCTGATCAAATTACAAGTGCCACACAGGCAGACCTGCCCGAAACTATAGGTGCAGCACCATCTGCTGGCGAAAGTAATTTACTAGAGGAAGCTGAAAGGCAACACAGTTTACATGAACATTTTGAATTGTTGCAGCAGACGTTAGCAAACATGTCCTTGCCTCGTTCAAATATTCAGGCTGAAATGCCACAAGTGTTTCCACAGACCCGATCTCCTACACCCCCTGGTGGTGCTGGTGTCTCTTTAGATGGAACACAAGAACGCTTAATGCGGCAAAGGCAAGCTCAAGCACAAATGGCAGCTGGAATACAGCAGATTCCAATGCAACAGCCACAAATGCCTGCATATGTGCCCCCAGCCATGGCACAACCAAGACCACCTCCTGGTCCACCTCCAATGGCACAGCCAGCATATCAAATGCATGTTCCTCACCAGGCATTTTCTGTTGCCCCACTAGCGGGTGAGTCCAAATTAAAAATGTCAGGACATAATTATAAAGCCTGGGTCAGTGAGATTACACTATTGCTTCTCAGAGGAGGCACTCACTGCATGATTTTTAATCCTCCTGCACAGCCATGGACTTTTGCAATAAGAGACTTAGAGATTAGAGCTCGCACAACATTATTGATGTCCATGGATACTGAACTGCAGGTCACTTTTCCGCCTGATGCAACAGCCCAAGAAATTTGGGCCCAATTGGAAAATTGCTACAGGCCCGTTTCAATTGAATCTTCGTGTTTGCTCATGTCTGAGCTCCACGGTTCAAGATTGAAACCTGGTGATCAAATTGGAGGACATTTGACCAAACTGAAAGGAATCAGAACAGAATTGAGAGAAAGAGGTCATAATATTGATGATATTCAAATAACCAGCATTATCATTAACTCATTGAACTATGACTGGAAAGATGCCGTTACAAAAATTAACCAAGTCCCTATTGCTCAACGCACAGTGGACAATGTATGTAGACTTTTAATTGAACAAGAGGCATTCATGTTAGCCACGCCACATTTGAGAGGACCACCCGCATCAAGAGCTCCAGCGAGGCGTCACTTCCGAGGAAGGGCCTTCATTCCAAGGATGCCAAGACGCAACATCTGCAATCGTGTGGGACATGCCACCCGGGATTGTCCCCAACGAGCACCAGCTCCCGTCTCATACCAGCCCAGAGGAACAGACTCCAGAGGCAGAGGCGGAAGACAAGGTTGTCGTGGTCCAAGGCGTGATCCACAAGCTCCACTTGCCACACTGGCAATAACCAACGATCCACAACCTCATCCAGAATACGATAGACGGCTTTTGTGGACTTTGGACAGTGGTGCAGCATTGCATGTTACCTACAGAAAGGAACTTTTCACAGAGATGCACGAGCCTGAACCTGAACTACGTGAACTTTATTCTTTTTCCAATCATCCTTGTCAGGTCGTAGGAAAAGGAACTGTTTATGTTGAAGAGCTCGATACATTCATCCCTGATGTTTATTACATACCAACAGCAAATAGCAATTTGCTTAGTCAAGCCCACTTATCTAGAGCTTTAAAGTTCCAGGTTCACCACCTTGAGAAAGCAAGTTACATAGTTAAAAATGGAGATATTGTTGCTGAAACCATGTTGATTGGTGGTGTTTATTACTTAAAGCCAAATCCAAAGCAGCAGCCATTCCCAAACGCGCTACACGCCTGTCAACATGCATTTTTGATTTGGTACACACTGACATAGTCGGTCCATTTCCGCCAACCCTTGGTGGCAGGAAATATTTTCTAACAATTGTTGATAATTATTCTAGATATGGATATGTATATCCTATGAAAGAAAAATCTGAGACTTTTCAGATCTTTAAAGACTTTGCAGCCCTTGTTTCTACCCAACACCAAGTTCTCATCGCCAGAATCCAGAGTGATCGTGGTGCCGAATTCGTGTCTCAGCGTTTCCAGGATTGGATGCATAAGAATGGAATTATCCATCAGACTTCAGCTCCTTACACACCGGCTCATAACGGGGTCGTAGAACAACGACAAGGGGTCCTGCAAACCATGATGCATTGTCTCTTAGAAGACGCCAACCTTAGTATGCCATACTGGGGCGAAGCTATCAAATATGCAAATTACATTGTCAACCATACTTGGAGCAGTGTAATGAATCAGACTCCTTTCTTCATGATGTATGGTTACAAGCCCGATCTCAAACACCTCCACATTTTTGGTTCATACGCTATGGTGAACATTCCCTTAGCTCAAAGAAGAAAAGGAGGTCCAGTAGCAAAGAGACTGAGATTTATGGGTATTGATGACAACTCAAAATGGAGCAAATTT
The DNA here is from genome assembly GCA_012654045.1 of Ptyas mucosa. Taxonomy (NCBI): domain Eukaryota; kingdom Metazoa; phylum Chordata; class Lepidosauria; order Squamata; family Colubridae; genus Ptyas; species Ptyas mucosa. Next base: position 564,319 of record WNWU01013261.1, read on the forward strand.
ATTGACTCTAAACATGTAATTGTGATTTCCCAATCTGCTAATTTTGAGGAAGATGTTGACTGGTCCAGGATTCATTCCAATGATCCTGGAGTTTACTTTCCTAGAGATGATGTTGTTGATGCCACGCAGCCTGATGACCAAGATTCACAGGCAAATGTTCCATCCACCAGTTCTTCTCCACCCGATGTTCCGTCTTCACGAGCCGCAGATGCTGATGCTAGCGACGAATGTGAGGACGAGGACGAAGCAGAAGAAGAATGGACTGTTGTTCCAAGACGTTCCAAGAGGGCCACAAAAGGAATCCCTCCACAACGATTTTCGTGGCAACTGACAAAAGCACCCTTGCCTTTGATTTGCAATGTTACACTTCCACCTGATACGTTCACACAAATCCAGTATCTTCCTGATTCAGAGCAAGAGAAGTGGTATGATGCAATGCAGGTTGAAATGGACAGTCTAAAGAAACTTAAAGTATTTACTTCTGCAAAACCTCCAGCAAACAAAAGAATCATTGGCACTCGATGGGTCTACAGAATCAAAAAGAAACCAAACGGTGAGTCATTGTACAAGGCCAGACTTGTAGCTCAGGGTTTCGCTCAACGTTATCCTGAGGACTACACAAATACCTACTCACCGACAGTCAGAACTGAGAGTGTAAAAATTGCTTTAGCAACTGCAACTATCCTTGGCTTAGAAGTTTTCCAGTTCGATGTGGACACGGCTTATCTACATGCTGACCTAGATGAAGAAATCTACGTGAGAGGTCCTCCAGGGTTCCGACAGCAAGAAGGGGATACCTGGTTTCTACAAAAAAGTCTTTATGGTCTGAAACAGTCTGGTTTAATGTGGTATTTATGTCTTACTGACAAACTAAATTCAATGGGCTTTATTAAGTCCGAAACTGATGAGTGCGTGTTCACAAAAAGATCTAACAATGCATATGAAATAGTTCTTGTTTATGTTGATGACATTGTTTATATTGGTCCAAATAAGCAGATGAGTGAAAGTTTTGCCAAAGCTTTGCAGAGATACTTCACATTGAAATCTTTAGGTCATATTAGCACTTATTTAGGTGTTCAGATTGACAAAACACAGAAGGGGTTTAGTCTTTCACAAGAAGATAAAATTGAACAAATTTTGCATCATTGCAACATGAAGGATGCTAACACAACAAAGACACCCATGCAAACAGATTTTCACAACTTGACACAAGAACCGAGTCCTGAGTTCGAGGATCAAACACTTTATCGTTCAGTCATTGGGTCACTGTTGTACATTAGTAGTTGGACCAGACCCGACATTGCACTTAGTGTTAATCTCTTGTCTCGACACGTAGGTAAGGCAAAACAGTTTCATTGGACATGCGTTAAGAAATTATTGAGATACCTAAGGCACACAAAACACATGAAGTTATTGTTAGAAACAACACATACTGATTATGCAGAGTTATGTTGTTATGCAGATTCTGACTGGGCGAGTGATAAGAAATCATGCAAAAGTACTTCAGGTTATATGATGTTCTTAAATGGATGTCCTGTTTATTGGCAAGTGCGTAAACAGAATTTTGTTTCTTGTTCATCTACTGAAGCTGAATATGCTTGTGTTTCAGATGCATGTAATTCTCTAACTTGGTTTGATGCTTTGGTCACAGATATCTGGACACGTCCGATCCGACCAATCACCGTGGTGGAAGATAATGAATCGGTGGTTTATATTTCTGAATCACATTTTACAGGTTCTAGGTCCAGACACATTGACATCCGTTATCAAAACATAAAACAATTGGTGAAAAAAGGTTTTGTTAAAATGCAATATGTATCTACACATGATCAGATTGCAGACATCCTCAACAAACCACTCCCAGCAGCTCAACACGAATATCTGCGTAAGAAGATGTGCCTTATTTGATGATGTACCTGATGTTCGCTCAACTGGCAAAGAAGGGGATTGTCACTGCGTTCTTGTATTTCCCAGCTGAGCTCTCATTTTTGAACTAATAGACTTACTGTAGTTTTGCCAAGTTTTGTTATCAGTAACTAACTACTGCGCATCCTCCACATTCCTTTTCTAGCCTTCTTACTCCTTTGCTCTCCTGCCAAGAGGTGAGGCAGGAACGCTGGCAAGATGTAGCCAATTAATTAGATAATAAGAGTTATCTTTCTTTTACTTTTACCATAAAATGAGTTTTCTTAGAAATACTTCTTCGGGTTTTATTTTCTTAATGTATACTTTCAAGGAAAGCCACGGTCCAAACCTCTAAACCAGGGTGCAATTATCCCAGAGCCAGGATGGGATCAATCAACTCTCTGACAGTACTTGAGGTCACATTTGTAATTTGGGATGAATCTTCCCTTTGTAGAGAGAAGCTCCAAGGTAGCCAGATAGATCCATCTTGCCAGGACATAGCTATTGGACATATGGATACCGAGGGTGATGTTTGGCAAGATCCTGGAATTCTCATTGATTTCTTTGATTGCAAATTCCAAAGCCAAGATGTGCTGGTAGTTTTGCATGAGAAACCTGAAATGAATTTTAGAACAACTGTAGCCAAATCTGGAATTGGCTGCATTCTAATTGTATCACACAAGTTTAGATTGTGCAGACCATGAGCACTGATACAGGTGGATGTACTAGCATCAAAGAAGCCATTTGTTTAAAATATTCAAGAAAGCGGTCAAAGCAATATAACAATCCATATGCATTCAGGCAGCCCAATTGCAAAATGCAATAAACATCAATAATTAGTGGGGGGGTTTTCCCTTAATTTGGAGGTCTAGATTTAATTTTACTTCCTACCCTAATATTCTACTTTACTTATTCAATACAGTGGAAATTTCTGAGGAATGTTTGATATAATATCTGCATGTAGGACTAACTGCAATCATGCACACCTTAACATACCGCTGGTATGAAGCAATGCTTTGCAGGCATTTATTTCATTTGTACTTCATCAAGTTATAGCCATATGAAAAAATGTATTAAAATTAAACTGATATCTGTTAAAATGGTACTGAAGAGGGCATTAGAAGCCATAGAAATAAAAACACAACAGAAAATAACTTGTGTAACAGATAGAAATTGAAGCAGAGGGCAATTTAATATTCATCCTCCATCCTAATTCAATCATGTCACAGATTTTAACTATTTTCTGTATTTGCATTACTTAAAAACAGGAATTCCATACATGAAATCATCAACCAGTTAGTCTGATGGACTTCTTCTGAATGTTACTTTATCAGACATCATGTAAATTTGAGGGGAAATGCACGCAATGACCAAATCTTCTGAATGATATTGCTTGTGCTTAATAAAAGGCTGTTTTCCTACAGAACATTTATAAAGAGTTGTAATAGCTTCTACATAGAAGGACAATATTGCTACAGATGCAAAGAATAATATCATTTTACAGAGCAATTTATCTCTTGGCCATCTGTTCACTCCATGAGAATTAGGCATTTGAAATAGGACAGCCTGAGATACAATGTTCCATGAGGCTGCTTTAAAGTAGAGGTTTACTTTTTTTAAAAATCAGAATGACAGGACTTTGTCCTCTAGTTGTACCCTTGGAGAAAAAAGAATATTTACATTTTTGTTGCTGCTGAAATACATTACTTTTAATATTTTCTGTAACTCCTTAGAGATTGAAAATAAGAATGCATAATTGATAATGATTGTACAGATCTCGACATGCTCAAACCAACTTGTGATACACAGGGTATTGTAACCTGGAATTAAGGACAAAATAATAGTGATGTGGGACAGAAAGAACTAAATGAGAAATGTAAAAGGTTTTGTTCTCAAGACTCTGTAGGGCCATGATTTACAACTGGGTTGGCATGCCTTCTTGTGATATAAGAAAAGCAAGATCCATGGTTACTTTCTGTTGAATATCAATGAGGAGGGAAACCTTGGGCTTCCCTCTGGTCTGCCTTTCAGGCAGGAGAACTGGTGATTTAAATTAATTGGTTGATAGTAAAGGCAGGAGATTCAAGGGATCTCAGTGGTTGAGCTGTCAGACAGCTACCTTTAAAAGAGGGAGCTGCCGGACAGCTCACTCACTTCTTTGTACTGCTCTACCAAATAAACAAGCTGTTGTCTGAGCTGAGAGTCCTGCCTCTTCAATCAACCCATACTTAACACTGGCGACGAAGGTGGGATCAGAAGAGAACAAAGGACAAAGGAGCTGAAGCGAACTGGGCATCCATGTGGCATCAACGACCATTGCCACAGCAAGTTGGGAGTCTGTATTGGCCATTCCACAACACACATTCCACCAGCTCCATACAATCCAGCTAAAGAAGATTGGACATCGTATATAGATCGATTTCAGATGTTCATGGAAGCTAATGATCTTCTAGCACTATCGGACAATAGGAAAAGGGCACTTTTCCTAAGCTACTGTGGACCTGAGATTTTTAAAATGGCTAAAGCTCTGACGCTCCAACAAATGCTACGAACACATTATGCACCCGCCACTTCCAATTTCGTAAAGCGAGGTGAGTTTTACCATAGGGATCAGAAGGAAGGTGAGACAATAAATGACTTTGTTGCAAAACTAAGAAAAATCGCAGCTGACTGAATTCTGTAATTTCGAGGAGGCAATGTGAGATAGACTCATTTTGGGCTTGGAAGACCTAAATCTGCAGAAATGATTATTAACTAAGTCTGGCATCACATTCCAAGCTGCGCTAGAGGAAGCCAGAGCAAACGAGTCCTCCAATAAATCAGCAGCGGCACTGAAGAAACAAAGTAGCAGCCGTCAATCGAGAGAAGCGGCAACTGTGCATCACAAAAGCACAGAGCCAGAAGAATCTGCCGAAGAAGACAATGAAATCCATCGCACTCACTCTGAGAGAAGGGTAGGAATTTCAGAAGTAGGAGAGAGACATTTCTGGTGTGCAGGTTGTGGAAAAAATCACCCTAGATTGGCTTGTACATTTAAAGTTGCCACATGCCAATGATGTGAGCAGAAGGGGCACATAGCAAGAGCTTGCTGAGCTACCCAGCCAGTCTTTCTCCACCAGAAACAGCCTGTCTTCCCATCACAACCATATGCTTCACAAGAGGGATTCCAGAAGACACAGTTTACGAAGTATAAGTGAAGGGAAGACTGAGCTGAGGAAACAAAGGAAACTCATCAAACAATCGTCGGGCACTCAGACGCCTATCGCTCCAAGAAATTTCATGTCACAGTCCAAATCGAGGGATCTCCGTGTGACATGGAAGTGGACACAGGGTTGTATACGACCATAGGGTCTTGGCTGACGATTAAGAAGGCCATTCTGGGACTACAAAAGAATCGTCTGAAACCCCAGAATGTGCACATTAAGTGCAAGGAAACTGCATCCCTATCCAAGGCAACGGAGCCTTCCAATTCAAATTTAAAAACATTGTTGGACCCTTGCAGCTGACTGTGGTGGACAGAGACATGCCAAGCCTGCTTGGGATAGAGTGGTTTGGTGCCCTGGGACTGAGAGTGACCGGCATCCACGACATCCAAGAGGATGATGTTGAGGAGCTGATCAAGGAATTCACAGGCGTTTTTGATGGGAATCTAGGCAGGTATAGGGGGACCCCTATTTCGTTCAACCTAGATCCCAAAGTTACCCCCATTAGAATGAAGCCGTGAAGGGTCCCTTTTGCTCTCTAGCCCAAAATAGATAGTCAATTAGACAAATTAATTGCCCAGGGGATTTTGGAGCCAGTGAATCATGCTAAATGGGAGAACCCCATTGTCATGCCAGTAAAGCAAGATGGTTCAGTCCACATCTGTGTGGACTATAAAGATCCACGTGGGATCAACAAGGCATTACAGCAGAGTGTACAGATACACCTATCCCGTGCCCGTTGTACAACATTTATTGCATTCCCTGGGAAAGGGCAAAACTTTTGCAAAACTTGATGTAGCCCAAGCCCAGGGGTGAAATGTTCCTGGTTCGAACCAGATCATCTGATCCAGTAGCGATGGAGGCGGGTGGTTCGGAGAACCAGTAGCAAAAATCCCTGCCCCCCCCATGCCCAGCTGAGCTGCACAATCAGAGGCTTTTTCTTTTAATTTTTAAAAGCATTTTTTCTACAACCTCTTCAGCCAAAAAAATGCTTTTAAAAGTTAAAAAAAAAGCCTCTGATGATCGGGCGGCTCAGCTGGGATTGTCAGAGCCTTTTGAAAGCATTTTTTACAACCTCTTTGCCGAAGAGGTTGTAGAAAAAATGGTTTTAAAAGAAAAAAAAATTGGCCATGCCCACCCAGTCACATTACCCCCCCTCACCAAGCCACGCCCACAGAACCGGTAGTAACAAATTTTAGATTTCACCACTGCCCAAGCCTATCAGCAACTGCCAGTGGATGAGGCCACCGCAGAGGCACAGACAATTGTAACACAGAGAGAGGCTTTTAAATGTCGCCGCCTGCAATTTGAGGTAAGCATGGCACCAGGACTTTTTCAAAGCATAATGAAACGCCTCCTACAGAGCATTCCAGGGGTGGTGCTATACTTTGATGATGTCCTCATGTCCGCAAATAACAAAGAACTAACACAGAGATTAAGAATAGTTTTGAGTCGGTTTCAAGAAGCCGGCCTTAAAGTAAAAAAAGAAAAATGCCAAATAGCAGTGCCACAAGTTGAATTCCTGGGATATATAATCGATGGCTTGGGAATACACCCCAAGTAAAGTCAAAGCTATTAAGGAAGCCCCCACTCCAAAGAATCAAACAGAACTACAAGCATTCCTTGGTCTGCTAAACCTTTATAGCATTTTTCTGCCACAGAAGGCAACACTTGCTGAAACACTACATCAATTGCTAGATAAGAAGGCAAAATGGACCTGGGGACAAAAAGAAGCTTCTGCCTTCAATGCAGTTAAAAGACTCTTGTCTTCCAAAAGCATTCTTGTACAATATACCAAGACTCTGTCTCTCATTCTGATTTGTGATGCCTCCCCATTTGGCATTGGAGCTGTTCTAAGCCACCAGATGCCAAATGGGACCGAGGCTCCCGTTTTGTTTTGTTTTGTTTTGTTTTGTTTTGTTTTGTTTTGTTTTGTTTTGTTTTGTTTTGTTTTGTTTTGTTTTATTATTTGTCAAGAACGTATTAGGTAATATATATAAGTATAAGCATGAATTGAATACATAAAATAGATACAAATAGAGGAAACATTGGGACAGGGATGGTAGACACACTGGTGCTCTTATGCACGCCCCTTACAGACCTCTTAGAAATGGGATGAGGTCAACAGTAGACAGTCTTAGGTTAAAATTTTGGGGGTTTTGGGATGAAACCACAGAGTCAGGTAGTGCATTCCAGGCATTGACCACTCTGTTGCTGAAGTCATATTTTCTGCAATCGAGTTCGGAGCGGTTCACTTTAAGTTTGTATCTACCGTGTTTCCCCAAAAATAAGACGCTGTCTTATATTTTTTTTAACCTCAAAATAAGCGCTTGGCCTTATTTTTGGGGAGGTCTTATTATTTTGGAGCATGTGGAGGAAACCAGAGGAAATGGTGGGGACCAGCTGCACATGCGTTTAAATATTTTCGGGGAGTGCTTATTTTCGGGGGGGGGGGGCTTATTTTAGTGCATGCGCTCAAAAGCCCGATTGGGCTTATTATCAGGGGATGTCTTATTTTCAGGGAAACAGGGTATCGTCTATTGTTTTGGTTGAAGCTGAAGTAGTCATTGACAGGTAGGACATTGCAGCAGATAATTTTGTGAGCTACGCTTAGGTCATTCCAAAGTCAGCATAGTTCTAAGTTTTCTAGGCCCAGAATTTCAAGTGATATATTTCTGGACACGTTCAATTGTATTAATGTCTGATATGCAGTGCGGGTTCCAGACAACTGGGCTGTATTTGAGAATTGGTCTAGCTTTATTGGTCTAGGTTTTGTATGCTCTGGTTAGTAGTGTGATATTACTGGAGAAGAAGCTACACAAGATTAGGTTTACAACTCTTAATGCCTTTTTGGCAATGTTGTTACAGTGGGCTTTGGCGCTTAGATCATTAGAGTACTCCAAGGTCCTTGACAGAGTGAGGGTCATCTACAAGGTCGTGTCCACTCAGCTTGTATTTTGTGTTCTGATTCTTTTTGCCAATGTGTAAGACAGAGCATTTGTTGGTTGAGATTTGGAGTTGCCAATTGTTTGACCATTCTGACACAAAGTCAAGGTCTCTTAGGAGCATTGTCGGTGGTGTTGAATAGTTTTACATCATCGGCGAAGAGAACGCATTGCTTATAATATGATCGCAAAGGTCATTTATGTATAGTATGAAGAGTGTTGGTCCTAGAACGCTGCCTTGGGGGACACCGCTATTAACAGGTGCAGGATTTGATAGGGTGCTCCCTATTTTGACCACTTGTTGTCTGTTTGACAGGAATGCAGCTATCCAATTATGTAGGGGTCCGGAGATGCCATAGGATTTTAGCTTTAGAAGTAGTTTGTCATGTACCACTGAATCAAAGGCTTTACAGAAGTCTATGTAAATTGTGTCTATTGCTTTGCCCTGATTGAGATTTGTAGTCCATATGTTTTTGCAGTGTAGAAGTTGTAGATTACAGGATAATTTTTTTCTGAAACCAAATTGTTTATTAGAGAGTAGGTTGTTTGTTTCTAGGTGGAGGGTAATGGATTGGTTAATGATTGATTCCATGACACTATATGTGATGCAGCATAAAGAGATTGGTCTGTAATTTTCAACTAGGCTAGGGTCTCCCTTTTTGAAGTTTTTTATTCAAAAATTCTAGTGGTGGCCTAATGGAACTGCAGTGAGCTGGATAAGGAAGCACTGGCTGCAGTGGTGGGGGTCAAGCGGTTTCATGAATACTTATATGGAAGGGACTTTGAATTAGTTACAGACCACAAATCACTTCTAGGCATCATCGCGGGGGACTGCCCCACTCCAAACATATTATCACTGCGAATGACTAGATGGACTATATTCCTAGCAGCATACAAATGCCAGCTAATCCATCAGCTGGGCAAAAGCCTCAGCCATGCTGTCGCCCTCAGCTGGTGCCCACTACCAGAAGTCATCCAGGACTCTGCTCCAGTCACACCTGTACTCCTCATTGAGGACATTGCGTCTGGCCCTGTCACATCGACCGAGTTAGCAAAACATTCAGCAAAGGACAAAACTTTGGCACAAGTTTTGAACTAGTTGTGGAGGGGATGGCTGGTGGGACCAGTGGGAGGCGAATTGAAACCATTTCAAACTCATCAACATGAATTGTTGGTTCAAAAGGGGTGTCTGTTGTGGGGGGACAGAATCATTGTACCTCAAGTATTAAGGAAGTCAGTATTAGAAACATTACATGTGGGGCACCCTGGCATTGTCAGGATGAAGGCGTTAGCCAGGAGCTACATCTGATGGCTGAGCATGGACAAGGACATAACAGAATGGGTCACTATGTGTATGCCTTGTCAGGAGTCCAGACCAGCACCATCTACTGCCCCTGTTCATGAATGGGAGACCCCTAAATCACCGTGGTCATGGGTGCACATTGATTTTGCAGGACCCATACAGGGTCAGACATTTTTAATAATTGTGGATGTATATGCCAAATGGCTGGAGGTAATTAATATGTCCACTACAATGGCTGAAGTGGTCATAAGGGTCTTACAGAGGCTTTTTGCCACACACGGCCTACTGGACATTGTACTTTATGATAATGGGCCTCAATTCACAGCTAACCAATTCGAATGCTTGACCATTTTAGCTGAACATGGGATCCGCCATGCCTTGTCTGTGCCGTTCCATCCAGCCACGAATGGTCAAGCAAAACAAATGGTGCAGTCGACCAAGGAGGCTCTAGCCAAAATGGGACCGGGGAAGTACAAGCCAAAATCAACAAATTCCTTCTAGTGCAGCATATAACCCCTAGTGCTGCCACAAACCGGAGCCCAGCAGAATTGCTAATGGGCCGCAAACTCAGATCACAGCTAGATAGGCTACTTCCCAATAACAACACAGATATGCCCACAGATTCAACCAGCCAAACCAATCATTTAGCATAGGAGATATGCACATAACATACAAGGGGCGTGGCCTGGGTATCTGCAAAGGTAATCACTATTACAGGTCCCTGCTCTTACCGAGTTGAATTGGAAGATGGTAAAATATGGAGGAGGCACATTGACCAACTCTGGGGACATTTAGGGCACTCTGTGCTAAGACAGCCAGAAGGAGAGCCAGCCCTAACAGCTAAAGTCCCTATAGACACCTAACAACACACAGACACTCCATCTAGCCGATACTCAGAACAACACACAGGCACTCCATCTATACTATGCACAAACCCGAGTTCTCAATGTATACACACACCTGAAGAAGCAGGAGTCCAGCGAAGAGTTCCTGGGGATCCGTTTCCCGTGGAGTCAGCCACGCCCCAAGGAAGCTTCCAGACAGTTCCATTGGCTGACTCTGGAGTGGCAGCAGGCCTGACTGTCCAGGCCGCCACCACTGAAACAACTGAGCTGCAGAGGTCAGGTAGCACTATGTCAAATAACTCTGCTGATTGGGTAACGTGCCTTCCAAGAGGGGAGGGGTGTTGAATATGATAATGAGAAGGGAAAACTTGGGTGAAGGTTTCCCTCTGGTCCGCCTGTCAGGTGGGAGAACTGGTGGTTTAAATTGATTGGTTGATACTAAAGGTGGGAGATTCAGGGGATCTCAGTGGCTGAGCTGTCAGACAGCTCCCTTTAAAAGAGGGAGCTGCCAGACAGCTCCCTCACTTCTTTGTACTGATCTACCAAATAAACAAGCTGTTGTCTGAGCTGAAGACAACATTACATAAGACATTACATAAGGAATGCACTATTGTTAGTATGGGAGAAAATTAGAGAACAACATTATTTGAGGATACCAGTTTGGCTTTCAACAATGGAAGCACTGATCCACCCAAACGTCATTAACATGGGAAATATTGTTAAATATAAAGTTATTTTGAATGAAAAGGGGGAACTTAAAACTAAACAAGAGCTGAGTGATCAAGGGATCGACATGGCATAGTATTCACAAGTGCAGATACATTCTAGATATGAGAAAGATGCTAAATTATATGGTTTCTATAAAGAATTAACAGAATTAGAGAAGATGTTAACAGGGACAGAAGAAAGATATATAAAAAAGCTGTATAATTACTTATTGGTCATTAAACTGGAAGATGAACAAGTGAAGGAGACAATGATAGCATGGGCAAAAAACTTTGGTTACACAATAGAATTTGTGGGACAGGAACTACATATGTCAACTGCATATAAAAAAAATCTGTATAAGATGTTTTATAGATGGAAACTTGCACTGGCGAGGTTGGCAAAGATGTTTAAAAACAAGTCAGCTAAATGTTGGAAATGACACCAGATACCTGGGTCATATTATCATATGTGGTGGACATGTGTAGAAGCAAAAAAATATTAGACAAAAATACAAATGTGGTTAGGAAAGATGATAAAGCAGCACATTGACTTAAAACCAGGAATATTTTTGTTGGGGATTTTACCTGAAACTAAAGTGAATGCATATTTAATTATACATGTATTAACTGCAGGTAGAATTGTATTTGCACAAAACTGGAAAAGCGGAGAGATCCCTACTGATGAGGATGTGATTAGGAAAATATTAGAATGTGCAGAAATGAATAGATTAACGCTTGCTATTAAGGAGAAAGAACAAACTGAATATTATATGACATGGGAGTTATTGTATGAATGGTTGGAAAACAAAAATAGAACTTAGAAATAAATGGAGATCAGTGAAATATAGAAAACATGTTAAGATAGAGAAGCAAACGATATGATTCTTACTAATATGACTATTAAGATTATTATATTTAATATTATTATATTCTAATTAGAAGATATGTTAAGAGGGAGAAATGAATATATGTATTATGCTCATTATTATTATTGTAAGATTAGAGGATCAATATCAATGTAATGAATACTGTTGTAAATTTTGATTGTTATTGCACAGAGATATTTGTACCCAAACAACACACTGTTTAATGGAAGGTGGAATGTTTAAGTCAAAACATTAAAAAAAAAAAAGTAAAAAAAATTGTTCTCCAGTATCTGCAGTTGGCTTCCAACTGATAAAACAGCTGAATTCAAATGGAAATTTTAATCATGATTAATTAAAGTCCTCCTCCTCCTCTTCCTCCTCCTCCTCCTTTTCCTTTGTCTTAGTCAACTCTTAAAATAGGTTGTGTCAATCTGAAAACAGTCACTCTGAGAATGACCTTAGAGTCCTAATGGATGATCACTTAAATATGAGCTAGCAGTGTGTGGCAGCAACCAAATAACCTGTTTGTTGTTTAAAAAGCTAAATGTTTGTTGTATAAAGAAGCATAAAATTGGTTGCAGGATTTGGGTTTGGCTAATCTAGAGAAAAGGATTAGGGGGGACATTGTAGCAGTATTCCAGTATTTGAGAGGTTGCCACAAAGGGGTGTGTGTGTGTGTGTCAATTTATTTTCCAAAGCATTGGAAGGCAGGACAAGAAACAATGGATGGAAACTAATCAAGAAGAGAAGCAACTTAGAACCAAGGAGAAATTTCCTGACAGTTAGAACAATTAATCAGTGGAACAACTTGCCTCCAGAAGTTGTGAATGCTCCAACACTGGAAGTTTTTAAGAAGATGTTGGATAACCATTTGTCTGAAGTGGTGTAGGGTTTCCTGCCTAAGCAGGGGGTTGGCCTAGAAGACCTCCAAGGTCCCTTCCAACTCTTCTATTCTATTCTATTCTATTCTATTCTATTCTATTCTATTCTATT
>WNWU01013261.1:606643-624046 GCA_012654045.1 Ptyas mucosa
GCTTTGTTTAAATATACTCCCAACTAGTCATTATCCAATTACAGCATAACTCAGCAAGAACGTAACATTTACAGCTTAAAGTTACAGTATACATATATTGCCTGGACAACTGGTTAGGCCCAAACCATATCCTAACAAGGGAGCTCTTTTCACAAGCCAATGCTCCATTTTCTAAATAACTTTTTGACATTTCCAGACCTGTGGAGGTTGTTTTTTGTTTTGTTTTGTTTTGTTTTGTTTTAATTTTATTTCCTTGGGCAACCTATAGCTTATTCTTAAAGCAGTGGGAAAACTCAGAGAGCAGTTTAAATCATAAATATGATTGTGGGCCCTAACTACTTCCCGTTTCTCCCAGCTTCAAGCTAAGATGTTCACTTAATTTGCAGGCTGACCAGACATATCACAATCAATTCTACATGCTATTATTGTAGATGCATATCCAGTAATTTTGTAACAAATCACACCAAATTGATCAAGCTGCCCCCAGAGATAAGGAGAATTCATGACCTCAGTGCCTTCTGCCGTGCCCTTAAAACACATTTTTTCCAACAAGCCGGGCTGGCTTAAGAAGAAATTTTAAATATTTTAATTGGTTTGTTAGTTTTAAATTTTGGGGCCAAATTTATATATATTTTAATTGCTTTTAATATTTGTATTTCATGTTTTTATTTCTGGCTGTACACCGCCCTGAGTCCTCAGGGAGAAGGGTGGTATATAAATTGGAAATAAAATAAAATAAAAATAAAGTCACATTATATGAGTCTTCCCATTTAGACAGGTTTTACATTTTTTTTCTTTTTTTAAATTACCTGCTAAAGCCCAGGTGGGAAGAACAATAAACAATTTCTTCTTTATTCTTAGTTCTTTCAGAGTTCTCTGGTTTCTGCAATTTTCTCCTGATATCTATGGCACTTTGAGTGATAAACCGTTCATTTAACAGGGATCTATTGCTGGATCTTCTATGTTTATCCCAGTATGAACTTTGTAGGATTCTACTAGTCTGGCCAAAAAAATATCTGGGCTCTCATCTTTTTCTTGGAGTATAGTGGCAGTTTTGGCATAATTAACAGGACCTTTTGCTGCCTCTCGTAAAACGTTTATGCATAAGAGGCGGTAGGCATCTAATAGAGTCTTGTGTTGGTCATCATTAGGATTCCAATTTGGATCTACTTCTGTAGCTGCTGTGTCCTTTTTTGCACTGTATTTCCATTACCTGGATACATCTGGGTTAAGACCTTTTCCTTAGCTATTTTGAATTTTTCTCGGTCCTCCAGGGAGAGTAAGGTGTTTAATAATTGCTGGGTGTCTCCCCATGTGGGTCTATGAGTTTGCATTATTGTACTGAATAGATCCACTATTTCATTGGGCTTCTTGCTAACCGGGCCATAATGTTGTTTCCAATTAAGTAGATCTGTAGTTGTGAAAGGCTGATATTGGAACAAGGGACGAATGATGGGCTGTCCCTGGGCATCAGTTCCATGACTCAAAAGTTCCCTTAAGGGAGGCAGAGTTTCTGCCTTCTTCAATCTCGTCTGGCTTCGAGTTCGAGAACTAATGGGTTTAGATTCTTCTTCTGTTTCTTCTTCCCCCTCACTCTTAACTTCCCGTTTGACTTGCAGTTGGCATCTTTGAGGTAGAATGGTTCTCGGCACCATACCCACTGGCAAGGGTGGATAGGGGTTTTGTCTTGGTGGCATGGGATGTGGTGCATATGGGGGAGGGCGACTAACTTCTTTCTCATCCTCCTGACTGAAAACTTTGTTTCTAACTATCTTTCTTTTGGTCTTATTTTTTTTCTTTCATCAAACACACTTTCACATATTTCATCTGACATTTCTTAAGCCAAAGGGGAAACTGCCTTCTGATTGATCTGTCACTGATCTCACTAAAGGCACTCTTCTAACCTGAATTGTAACAATGTCCTGGGGACACGATTACTCCCCCCCATCCTAATAAAACACTACGGCCGACTCAGGACACCGGAAGTTCCAATGGCTATCTCTGAGAACTGCGACCGTTTAACCAACCCGCACAATTCTAACATGAGACTTTAGGATGACGCCTCATCTCCTAGGAGGGTGATCAGGCCCCCTCTTCACCGCAAAGTCGGTGGCTATCCCTCTTACATATACTCACCCTGCCGGCTTTCTTCCTTCTTGGCCCCTCGTTGAAATTTCTGGGTCTGGCTGACCTTTTTGGATCCTTGGCTAGTCTGCTCCTGGCAGTGGTTTTACGGCACCCCCTCACTGAAAGGTTCTTGTAGACTTCAATGGAGTCCTAATGGCCAGCCAGTGAACTTTCCTTGGGAAGGCGTCGGTCCCCGCTGGGGCAGCTGTCAGGCAGAACAAAGGTTTTTTGTTCCTTAGTCCCTTCGTGCAAGTCGCCAGAAAATGTTATGGAATGATGGGACCAAACAACATTCCGGGTCAGTCAGAACCAGTGTCTTTTTACCGGGACTACGCCCACCTTGGACTGCCTGCTAGCCTACCGACTCATTTGACGCAAAGTCTATTTCCATCTGAATTTCCTAACTGTGGGGAGGACTATTCAAATCTGAATGGGGGCTGGTACATGGCTCCATCCCGTCAGCTGAGGGGGCTGGGCATCAGTTTAAACCGCTGTGAGAGGGTGGCTCTGGTGTCAGGGCCCCTGGGAGCTGAACCGGGATGATTCAAATCTTGCACTTGTCAGCAGAGGGGACTGGACCATCGGACCAATCCGCCGTGAGAGGGCGGTTTTGGACCTGAGCCCGGGTGCTGGGCTGTTTGCATTGGTTCATTGCTGCCATCTCACCACAAGAGGGGGCTGACCAGCTGACCGGACCACCGTAAGAGGGTGGATGGACTTATTTCCCCCCCCCTTTGGATTGTGGTCGACCTGGAACTGGACTTTGTCCTCTGTTGTGAGGGGACCGAGGACATGGTCTTGTGAAAATGCTTTCGAGACTCCCATTCCATGTTTCCTCCCCTGGACCTTTTTATATGGACCCCTAGGATATGGTCCTCCTATCCGCTGTGGTCAAGATGTATTCAGCAGCGGAGCTTCTTGGTCTGCGAGACTCCCCCCTCTCGCAGGCTTGGCCCTCCACTTTATCGAGGGCCTACCTCGATGACGGGTTTTGGAACCCCGAGAGGTGGTGTGCCGCAAAGAGGGGGCTGTGGGGTTTTTTAAAATTGTCCTTTTGTAATCTTTTAAGGGGTTTGGGGCAGGGGGTGGGGAGGGAGGGGTATAGGTCAGGCTTGACACAGGGGCATGGAACGGAAGGCGGGGAGCGGGGTGTGGAGGAGCTCAGTGTTGATAGGGAGGTGGGCGCTTCTATCAGGACCGTGGTTGGGAGGGGCAGATATGGTGGGAGTAGGGGGCCACATCGTGTGGTGGGGGCACGCACTCGCTATCTCCAAGCGGTGGCATGCCTCGGCCCCCATGACTCTTCTCGTTCCCCGGGCTGTCCAGAGTTGCAGAGCCCAGGCCTTAGGCTGATGTTGTGCAACGCCAGGTCCGTGGTTAATAAGGCCCCCCTCATTTGCGAGATAATTCAAGAGGGGGGTGCGGACCTAGCAGGTATTACTGAAACCTGGTTGGGCCAAGAGGGGGGGGTTCCCCTCGTAGACATGTGCCCGCCAGGTTTCCATGCATTCCATCAGCCAAGGGCCCAGGGCAGGGGTGGGGGGGTGGCAGTCGTTATAAAGGAAAGTCTTGATCCGAGGGAGGCCACTGTACCTCAGATAGCCGGATGTGAGTCTCTCCTAGTGAAGTGGGGCCATGGGATGCAGGTGGCCTTGCTGATCACGGACCTGGCTCCCTGCCACGTGACAGCAGCCCTGCCCGAGCTTCTCAACATTATTGCCGGGGTGGCGGTCGATACCCCCAGACTTTTGGTCATGGGGGATTTCAACCTGCCGTCTGTTGGTGAGGCGTCTGGGATGGCTCGGGAGTTTATGGCTTCCATGACAGCCATGGACCTGACACAATTAATTCTTGGCCCTACTCATGTGGGAGGACACACTCTGGATTTGGTTTTTGTCTCTGGTCAGTGGCTGAGTGGTCTGGATATAGGGGATATAGTTATCGAACCCCTGTCATGGACAGATCATTCTCTCCTGAATGATTTTATCTCCTCCTGGAGATAAAAATACTTCGTTATATTTCATCAATTCCTTCCCGCCAGCGAGGGGAACTTAATTCCCGATCATGGTCTTGGCCTATACTTATGTAATATTTTGATCTAATACAAATTCTTATCCATATCACTCCCCCCTTTGTGACTCATCTGACATATCCAGAAGAGTCACATACTCAGGCTCACCATCAGGGTCCTCACGCTGCTGCAATCTTTCATAATTCCACATTGCCATTACCTGTGCAGTTGCCCTTTTCTCTACTAGCAAAGAAAGACTGTTTGAAATAGTGCGGACAAAAATTGGTAAGACACATGGAAGCAACACACATCCAGCAGCAATCAACCCAATTAGACCTACAATTGCTTGTAGCCCTGGTAACTTAGGCCACCATCCTGAGAACATGTCCTGCAGATTGAAACCTTTCCAGGTTTGCACTGGAACGTGAGCTACTTTGACCATTTTATCAGTAATTTCGGCAATGACTTTACCACTTTCATCAATTTCTATACAACAGTTGGTAAGATTGAACTTTCCACAAACTCCTCCTTCCTTGGCCAGTAAATAGTCTAAAGCTAATCTATTTTGCATAATATAGGTGCGGGACTTGACACTTTCTCTAGCCAATTGGGTAAGCCCTTTTACTGTTTCATTAGTGATAATTTCTACCACAGCCTGCAAACGAATCAACCGGTTTAAGATATACACAGGGGTACGATAGCCATACATGCCATCTTCCGCCCATGTAGCTGGTCCATAGACCTGTATAATTCGTTCTGCGGGCCAATCCTCCTCTCCCCAATTGGGTTGATTTCCTCCCACTTTAACTTTTCCTATTAGGGATGTATCAACATGTCGTTTTTGTCTGAGATGGTTTCCAACTTCATCATATACTGGGACTCCCAAAACTTGTCTAGTTTTTAAAGGGAGTAAGAAGAACCCAGGTCTAATTATTCCTAGGACACATGTTCCACACCAATTTTTCGGTAGATAGGCATATGCCATTTTTCCACAAATCCAATATAACCCATCGGGTGCTAGCCATTCCAAAGTTTGATTATCAGGATCATTCAAAAATCCCATGCCTGTAACACTAAATAAGGCCTGGGCATCAATACTTTGTTCAGCTTCGCTACCCGACCACCATTCTTTACTTTCCCACTTACCCGTACAAATGAGGTTACCCACCTCTTTGCATCCAGTAGTGGTGTTTCTTCTAAAACAAACATGACCTACCAAATTGGTGGTTAATGTCCAGTCTCCATCTTTTCCCTTAGTATATGACAAATTACTTTGGCGGTCCATCTCCAATACTTTAGAATAATTTAACTCTTGGGCTTCCCATGGCCATTTTTCTCCCATATTAGTACCACCACAAACAAAACAATTAGAAACATTCAGAGTATGAGCTATATCTTCAGCTAATTTTACAAACGTATTGGTCACATACCGGGGAATTTCAGGTATATTTAGTTTCTCCATTTCCAAATAAAATGACCAAAACAGTCCTTTTGTATCCTGTAATTTCCGAGTATGTTTAGTTACCTTCCATCTAAGTGTTACATGGGGATCAGCTCCTTTTCCATAAATTCCCAATCCATACATTCCTTCCCAGGTTTTTGTAGGGGTACAAATGAGCCTTACAGGGTTACAGTTATTCTTCTGACAATTACTGGTGGCTACTCCAGTTTCTAGTTTACATTTTTGATTTCCTCCCGGGGGAGCTCCAGACCACATAATAACACAAGACCAATAGGGGCAATAGCTATAGGTATCTCGATCAAAGCATTCTCCTTTATCATGGCACATATATTTCTTTTCTAACATGTAGCTTCTTTCCCATTCTAAAGAGCCACATGTGGCTTTTAGACAATTGCGATTAATAGCCAAACATGCGTCAAATGTTAATTCTACCTGCTTATTTAAAGACCGAAATTCAGTTTTGTTTAATAATTCTTCTCTTCCACATTCAGTTGTATATATTGCCATTTCATATGTTATTATAGATTTAGCCTCAGCAGGGTTATAACATTGAACCTTACCATGTAGTATGCACATGTAGTATATAGTAGTATTTACCTGGCAAGTTGATGGTGTATATGTCAAACATCCATCAGGTCTACTAGTGTGATATACCAAAGTATTAGAGATTTTAGTACCCTGAATAGTAGTTTGTATGCATGGTCCACATTCTTCTTTATTAGCTTTTGGTGTATACTTGCGTCTCATAACCCTGGTTGGGGAGGCTGTAACTAATGGTTGGATTAATGACCTTTCAGTGCTGGGTGCAGACGGCAATGAGGGTGCAGCTGTTCGAGGTTCTCGTTTTCTATAACAAAGCACTCCTTCAGTCCCATTACACCTGTAAATGATTGAGGGGCGTAATGTGCCAAACTGACATGTGGTTAAATCAAATTGTGTACAGGACGTGGGTTCATAAGTCCTCATATGTATGGCTTGACCATCTTTACTTATGCATGGAACACAGGGCCCTTGACCAAGAACGTTTCTGGTTTTTCGTACTTTTCCTCGACTCTGTCGGGTTGCCCCATATTCCATAGGTGATATTTGCAATATACAGGTTCCCTGCCATCCTGATCTTAACTGGTCCGGAGAAGTAACTCATTCCCAACCCCAGAACCGAGGCGTACCGCAGTTCAGGAGTAGGGAAGTAGTCCCCCCTTTAGGTGGGGTCTCACTATAAATCCCTTTTCTTAACACATAACCAACATATTGACACACCTTTGGATTGGAATAACCTCGAGTTCGGCAAGCAATCATAGCTATTTGATCAAACATTCGGGGGGTTTTACAGGGGTGAGGCAGAATCCCATTCCAGCAATCAGGAGTAAACACGATGGGAGGCAGACCATCACAAGTTCCAGATCCAATGTCATAGGCCTGGACTATGCGTGGTTGTTCTTCTGGCTTACTCCATTGTCCTAAATTGCTAACACATACAAGATTACTTTGCACACTCACAAACAGCAAACTTATCCACCAACACTTAAAACCATATTTTTCTGGCATACTTATCTGCTCTGCGCTCTCTTCGAGCTTCACGTCGGGCGTCTCGCAAAGCAGTCCGGACGGTAGGACAAGATTTTAAAGTATAGTAGGACGGTTGTCCTACTGGTACGACCAGATAATGTTGTAATATATCCTCTATAATTTTCACATCACACTCTATCACACAGTGAGTACATACAACACAATCAATGCAATGAGCACAGCAACAACACCCACACTTACACTTGCAAAACCAGCACATATAAAATGTAAAAGCAATTTAACCACTAAAATGAAAAAGGGAATAATAGCCTAAACCTGTGTTATCCGTTCTTCACCTGTGCGTAGAAAGTCAGCTTCCAGTGTGACTTAGCAGGGGTTATAATCGCTCAGCTACAAATTCTTGCCACGTAATGAGTTGTTGGGGAGTGGGACCTGGTGGGGGAATAGTATGAGATGGCCGTGGCCAAGCACTTGGAATATTATTATATTTAGGAAATCCACAAATCTTAGCTCGATACTGGTAAAATAAAATCACAGCTAACGATGCTAAAACCCCAATCCAGAGTCCCCACATCCACGTCTCCCACATCAGTTCATACCAATCTTCTACCGTGCGTTGAGAACCAGCCTCCGGAGTGGTTCAGCAGGGTATATCTTCACTCTTCTCCAATGCCTAATTATTACTTCTCAGCCTTAACCTATTTACACAACACATATTATTAATTACGTTTAAAAGTTAGTTTGGTTGGGTTGTTTTGAGCCATGGACACCTTCCACCCTTGATCAGCTGCTGCTTTAATGCGGGTCCAATGGATCCAGGATTTGGATTCTGCAATCTTAATAGCAAGTGGAGAAGACATTATAACAGTAAATGGTCCTTTCCATCGTCCTTCTAGCTGTTCCTTTTTCCATTGTTTTACCCAGACTTTATCTCCCGGTTTGAAGGGGTGGCAGCACGTCACTAATCTCGGGGGCACTTGCTCCATTACATAGTCTTTCAATTTCTCAACTTGTTTACTCAACTCTTGCACCATTTCCATATTCCAAACCTCTCCCTTATGAGTTAAATCAGGCCAGCCTGCCAGACTCCGTCGTAGAAGGTTGGGAGGGTGACCATACATCAGCTCATAAGGCGACAATTTATGCTGCCCTCGGGGAGAGCTATGGATAGCATACAGAGCTATTGGAAGGGCATCAGGCCATTTTAGGTGACTTTCCGTACAAATTTTCGTTATTCTTTCTTTTAGGGTTCGGTTCATCCTTTCAACAGGGCCTCCACTAGCAGGATGGAACGCACTGTGGAACCTCCACTTTATGCCTACCGCTTTGGTCACGGTCTGGTTGATCTGGTGAATAAATTCGGGGCCATTGTCTGATGATATGTTACTAGGAATCCCAAATCGGGGGATTATCTCTTTTAACAAGAGCCTGGCCACTTCTCTGGCCTGCTTTGTTTTGGTAGGAAAAGCTTCTGGCCACCCAGTGTACATGTCCACCATAACCAACAGGGCCTTGAACAAGCCACACCTAGGCATATCAGTAAAGTCAATCATGACATAGTCCATTGGGATATATGCACGGGGTATTGCGCCGGGAGGTAGCGTTGGCCCTTGCATGGGATTAATTTTAGCACAAGTGATGCACTTCGCTACTACCCCAGCCGCAATGCCAGCTATCCCATTAATGAAGTAATCCCTTTTTAGCGCAGCTTCTAGCACCGTTTTTCCCATGTGTGTTGTTTCATGGGCCAAGCGGGCTAGTGTCCATGCTGCTGTTGCTGGTACAAAAATCCTATCATCTGGTAAAACATACCATCCATCTTTCACTCTCGCTTTCAGGTCAGTCACAGCTTTCACACTTTCTTGTTGAGTATATGTAGGTTTGATCTCAGGGGGTATCACCCCCCTGTCCATACTCACACACACTGATAAATCAGGGGTAGGTTCTATTCGCTTAGCTGCTTCTCGCGCTTCTAAATCGGCAGCTCTATTTCCCAATGCTACTTTATCATCCCCTCTTTGGTGCCCTTTACAATGCATTACTGCTACTCTTTTAGGTTTCTGTACAGCATCCAGTAACCTGCTTATCAAATGTCCATGCAAGATATATTTTCCAGCTGAATCTCTAAATCCTCTTTCCTTATACACAGCTCCATGCGCATGTAACGTCAGAAAAGCGTACTTACTGTCTGTCCACACATTCAAAGTTTCACCTTTAGCTCTTTCTAATGCTCTAATCAATGCCCACAGTTCTGCCACCTGTGCACTGTGTCCCGCCCCAAGAGGACAACTTTCTACTACCTTCTCATCATCTACTATGGCATATCCAGCCACTCGCTTCCCGTCTATCATGTAACTTGACCCATCAGTGTACCAATTCAAGTCAGCATTTGGTATAGGTACATCTGTCAAGTCGGGGCGGCTTGAATATACTTTATCGAGCACCTGCAAACAATTATGCACTGGTTCTGAGTCTGTTGGTAACAATGTAGCAGGATTCAATCTGTTTGAAATTATCAAGCGCACCTGCGGATTTTCAATCATCATAGCTTGATATTTTGCTAGTCTCTGCCCACTAATCCACAAGTGCCCCTTAGAGTCTAAAACAGATTGTACTGCATGTGGGGAATGCACATTGATAGGACACACGAAGGTGAGCTTGTTACAATCTTGTAGCAATTGGGCAAATTGCGGCCAGTACCTTTAAACAATGCGGCCAACCCTTTGCCACTCCGTCCAGCTGTTTAGATAAATAGGCCACTGGCTGTTGCCAACTCCCCAGAGGCTGAGTTAATACCCCTAGGGCGATGTTTCTATTAGTGTCTACATATAGGTTGAAAGGCTTTTGCAAATTCGGCAAGGCTAAAGCTGGAGCTTGGGTTAAAGCTACCTTAATATCCTGGAATGCCTTTTGTTCACCTCCCCACTCAAGGGGCTCCATGTTAGCCCCCTTTGTGGCAGCATACAAAGGAGCTGCCATTAATGCAAAGTTAGGTATCCAAATCCGGCAAAAGCCTGCCAAGCCCAAAAAGCTCCTCAACTGCCTCTTCGTTTTGGGCTCTGCCAGGGCTAAGATTGCCTGTTTCCACTCCGGTCCTAGCGCTCGGCACCCTTGTTCTATATCATAGCCTAGATATCTGACGCGCTGCTGCACTAATTGGGCTTTCTTCCGAGACACCCTGTATCCACATTCTAATAACAAATCTAACAAAGCTTTTGTATTCTCCCAACAAGTGTCTTCTGTCCTTCCTGTGACTAATACATCATCAACGTATTGCAACAAAGTATCTCCTCGCTGACAAGGAACATAATATTGCAAGTCTTTAGCTAAGGCTGTTCCAAACAAAGTAGGGGAATTTTTGAAACCCTGGGGAAGCCTTGTCCAGGTATATTGAGACTTAGTTCCAGTGTCAGGATGCTCCCATTCAAATGCAAACAAAGGTTGGCTAATAGTATGGATGGGAATAGTGAAAAAGGCATCTTTTAAATCAATGACTGAAAACCATGCAGCCTGAGGTGGAATAAGACTGAGAAGAGTATAGGGGTTAGAAACAGAAGGGTGTAGGGTCACTGTCAGGTCATTTATGGGTCGTAAGTCTTGTACCGGGTGAAAAGATCCATCGGCCTTTTTTATCGGGATAATCGGGGTATTCCATGGGGATTGAATCGACACCAAAACCCCTGCCGCTAAGTACCTCTGGATACTTTCATATACCGCACCGATTGCTTCCCGAGAAACAGGTCTCTGTCCTATGCGGACAGGGATAGCACCCGGCTTCATTTCCACCACTACTGGTGGATGGTGGGCTGCAAATCCTGGAGGATTATCCTCAGCCCACAATCCAGGCACTGCAAACTGAGTCCACTTCCTTTCCTGCCTATCATCAACTTGTCTTCCTACCATCAATCTCCATGTTTCTTCCGGTGGGTGTCTCACAGTCACCCTCTGTCTGCCTTCATCAAAGGAGATAGTTGCCCCTAATTTACTTAGCAAGTCCCTTCCTAACAATGGAATTGGACACTCAGGGATGGATAAGAACTCATGCTGGATTTTTGTTCCTTTAAAATCACAAGAGACAGGTTTCAAAATATTATGTCCCAAAACCTGTCCCGATAATCCCTGAACCTGAATAGTATATGGGCCAGGTGCAGATATTGGCTTATTTACAACTGATCTTCCAGCTCCCGTATCCACTAAAAAAGTAGTCTGATGACCCCCAACATCCACGGTAACCAAGGGCTCAGATGGGGCCTCCTCCAAGCCTGGTCCCCGTCAATCCGACCATTTCACCCCAGCTAACCCTACTATCTCTTCCTGCAGCCGGTTGGGGTTATTAAAGCCTCTATCAGGTCTACCTCCACCTCTCCGTCCCCGGAATCCACCTCTACCACGTCCTTGGCCTCCTCTATTTCCTTCATTCTGAAATCCCTTTCCAACTCCACGCCATGCTCCTCTCCCTCTCATACGTCTTGGACATTCCCTCTGCCAATGTCCTTCCCCTTTACAGTAAGCACACTGGTTAGGTCCAAGGGACATACCTCCTTGCAAAGCTACTGCTAACAACTCCGCTTTCTTATGCATACGGGTTTCCCTCTCTTTCTTCTCCACCTTATCCCTATTCACATACACCTTCCTAGCAATTTCCAACAATTGACTTGTATTCTTCCCTAGGGCTCCATCCAGTTTCTGCAACTTCCTTCTAATATCATCATAACTTTGAGCTATAAACCTTTCATTTAACATTCTCACATTATTCGGGTGACGCGGGTCAATTTGTGTATACAATTCATAAGCCTCAATCAGCCTTTGCAAAAAACTTTCTGGACTCTCATCCGCCCGTTGGGCCACCAATGAGGGCTTTGACATATTCACAGGCGGCTTCCCTGTCCCCCTTATAGCTGTCACTACAGCACTCTGGTAATCTTTTAACTTAGTCATATCGTCTGCAAGCCTGGGATTCCATCCTGGGTCAACTTCCGGGAATTTTATTGGCAATTGTGCAGCAAAATCTGCATCTCCCGGAAATGCCTGCCTAACACCTTTCCTCATCGCTGTTTTCCATTTTTCCCTTTCCTCTGGAGTCAACAAAACATTCAATAATTGCTGTATATCAGTCCAGGTAGGATTATGGGTATGCATGATGGTCTGGAACAAATCAGCCATCTCTGTTGGTTTATCAGAGAGGGGCCCATAATGCTGTTTCCAATTTAAAAGATCCATTGTTGAGAACGGGACATACTGAAACATGGGCCGGATTTCAGTCTGCCCCTGCTGATTAATCACCTGCTGATCTACTTGGCGTAGCGGCGCAAGCAAATTACCTCCTCCTGCTTTACGTTTGGCTGTAGCTGCCCGGGTTTGTACTCCTACTATCTCACCTTGTCCACCTACCGCTCCTCCCACTGCTCCCTCTTCTTCTGCCTCACTCAAACTACTATCCTCAGTAGACGAGCCTGTTTTTATTGGGAGACTTACAGGAACACCCTCCTTCTTATCCTCTTTTTCATCCTCTGAATCATCTCCTCCTGCAGCAGCAGCCCCAGCCCCCACAGGGGGCTGGTAGGGGGGGTAACGGCGGAGCAGTTGGGGGATGCCTAACAACATCTTCATCATCAGCCAAAATCTTTCTTGTATAATGATGGGTTTTGTACAACTTTTTCACACGCACATCCCTCATACATTTCCCAATCTTTTTCTTCCGCTTCTGCTCTTCACCCTCTGCTCGTGCCACACATACACGCACCTGACATTGTAACAACTCATCGGCTCTTTCAGTCAATGCGTTCACCCACTGATCTATGTATGGAAACTGATCTGGGTATTTCTGTTGAGCCACGGCTATCACCCCCCACAGTTCATCTGCTACTTCCTCCTTAAAAGATCCCTCCGGCGGCCACCCAGTTCCTAAATGTGGCCACACATTCCTGCATAGGAACTTCAGCCGTTCCTTAGTCACATTGGGGTATTCTCTGAAATAACTACCAAAGCCTTTCAGCATACACGCCAACGGGGTGTTGGCGCTTGGCTTACTCTGGCTCCCCCCCATCCTAGCACACTGTCACCGGCTCGCAGCCCTGGAACTCACAGCCACTGACGAGAACCGCGGTGACTTAACCTTCCCACACAATTTCCTCACACGGACTTCGTTAGGACAGCCGTCCCAAGTCCAGGGGAGAGATCAGGTCCCCTCTTCAGTCCTCAAATGAGACCGGTACCAATATCTTACAGATACTCGCCTGAGACGTCTTCACACCACTCGTCCTGGCCAGGAACCGTTCAGACCTCCTTTCCTACACCGCAGGGTTCTTGGACTCACTCGTAGCACCGTCGGCCTCACAGGGAAGTCGCTGCCGCCTCCCGGAAGTACACAACTCCCGTGGCGCCTGGAGGATGTTCAGGAGTGGCTGCCCCAAGGGTCCGAGGGGTAGAGTGGCCCTCAGCAAAATATTGCCTTGACCTCAAAGTCCCGGCGGAGTTGCCATCTGAAGTAGGAAAAACGGGACCAGGCCAAGCTCTTCAATGCAGGAAAGGTTGATTTGCGCAGGTTCAAACAACAAAGGTACAGCAAAAATGTCTGAACCCAGAAGGGTTTACAAAAGCATTCTTATATACTCTAAATTACGTATACATATATTGGGTGTTACATTCTGACATATATGGTATTGGGAGGAACTGAAAATGCCTAGTCCAGACGTTCGATAATAGATTAGACAGAAAAAGGGTATCACGAGGGTGATGTAGACACTATTATATGTTATACATGACAGAAAGGGAGGAATGCAGAAGTGAACAACAGGATACATCTGTCTGGGTCAGCATGTTCTAGGGAGATAAAAATACTTCGTTATATTTCATCAATTCCTTCCCGCCAGCGAGGGGAACTTAATTCCCGATCATGGTCTTGGCCTATACTTATGTAATATTTTGATCTAATACAAATTCTTATCCATATCAGAATTACTAATGGTTGGCAAACTAAGATCACAACTAGACAGACTACATCCCAATTACAATGCTGAGGCATCCACCGATTTGACCAACCAGTACTGGTCATTTAGCATAGGGGACTTAGTATATGCCCACAACTATGCCAGGGGTCTTTCCTTGGTCCCTGCCAAGGTAGTCACGATTACTGGTCCCCCCTCTTACCGAGTGGAGTTAGAAGAAGGGAAAATACAGAGGAGACACATAGATAAACTCCAGGGTCGAATAGGGAACTCTGTCCTCAGGCAACCAGTAGAGAATCCTACCCAAACAGCAACCAAAACACCCATAGAGTTCGACCTACAACCTGAAAATCCACATACACTAAACTCAAACCCGAATAGGCAACGCATACACACATCTGATGAACCAAGAATCTGGGGGAGTCGATTCCAGTGGAGTCAGCCACGCCTTGGGAGAACTTCCAGGTGTTTCCATTGGCTGACTCCGGAGTGGCAGCAGACCTGATTTTCCAGGCCACCACCGCTGCACCAACTGAGCTACACAGGTCAGGTTGCACCCCCCAACACCCCGCCTACCTGCGTGACTACGTCAGTTGAGCCTCTCTGATTGGATAACATCTTTTCCAGAGGGGAAGGGTGTTAAATATGCAAATAGGGAATGAAGCCTTGGACAAAGGCTTCACTCAGGTCCACTTTCCAAGCGGGAAACAACATTAGTTTAAAATCATTGGTTCACATAAAAGGTGGGAAAACAGAGCAACCTCGGTGGCTGGACTGCAGGACAGCTCCTTTAAAAAGAGGGAGCTGTTGGACAGCCAGGTAAATTTGCTGTACCGGTCTACTCAATAAAGCGCTGTAATCACTATACTGAGTCCTGCCTCTTCATTCAACCCCCACTTAACAAGTACATCGCCCTGATTGGGATTACAATGATACCAATCATCGGAACCAGTATAAAAGGGCAAAAAGTAACTTAATAGAAGCCCTAAAAGAAATAGGAAAGAAACCTCTAAACTGGTCAGAATTTCAAAAAACGACTCAAAGGGACAAGGAAAATCCTGACGCCTTTTGGGTGCGTCTATCAGAGGCAGCCATAACATATACCCACTTAGACTTGAACTGCCTCAAGGACCAGAGAATTTTAGCCTCAGCTTTTGTCGACCAGTCCACTAGTGACATCAAGGAATACTTTCACCGCATCATGTCTAACTGGTCTACCTTGGAAATAGTGGAGCTGCACAGGATCGCCAACTTCGTCTATAACCAAAGGGATAAATTGAAAGAGGAAGAAAATGATAGAAAAAAGAGGATAGAGAGACACGAGGAGCTAAAAATCTTTGCAGCCATGAACACTAATGCTGGGCAACTGCAACGCCGGACCACTGGTAATTGGCAGGGATGCTGGCAATGTAGAAAGGAAGGATGGCCCCAAGATAGATGCCCACACTGCTTTAAATGTAGGAAAACAGGGCATATTGGCCGGCACTGTAACTCGTTTTGCAACTGGTCTCAAGAGCCGCCTAGAAGTTCTATGCCAGGCAATAGCACCTTCAACTATAATGAGCACAGAGATAGTGATATGGGGGCAAGGGAGGGAAAGGGATGCTCACTTTTCCTGACTAGAAACTGAAAGTGACAATATGGAATATACAGCCACCTTCAATGGGCTTGCAATTCCACTAAGGAATGGCCCTGAAGGGGAACCCATTGTTTCTCTGATCATAGAGGGAAGGAAGTATGAATGTTTAGTTGACACCGGAGCCACATCATAATTAATTACAGAGCCCCCATATAAGGATTCAGTGGTTCCAGGGGCTCGGGACAACATAATGGGAGTGGGAGGAAAAATTATTCCTGTAGAATCCACGCACGAAATAAAGGTAGAATTAGGACCATTCTCCTTAAACCATTCGTTTACTGTCTGTCCCCAGTCCCCACTCCCCCACATGGGAAGGGACATCCTATGCAAAATAGGAGCCACCATAAAATGTGGAAAAAAGGGTCTTACACTGAATATCCCCGGAAAAGGTACCTGCATGCTTGTCACAAACAGCACAGCACTTCATGGTGACTTAAAAATCCTGCCACCTTCCCTATGGGGCTGGGACTCAACAGAAGTGGGACTATTAAAAGGGGCAACTCCAGTAACAATTCAAGTTAAAAATGGGCTGCCTCCATCTATTCCCCAATATAAAATCCTTGCTGAAGCAGTTCAACCCATAAGGAAACTGATAAAGGCGTATTTAGAACAGGGAGTTCTCAGAAAATGTACCTCTCCCTGCAACACCCCAATTTTTCCAGTAAAGAAAGCAAAGCTGGACAATGAAGGGAACCCCATCTTTAGATTTGTCCATGACTTGAGGTTCGTGAACCATCACGTGATCCCTCACGCACCCGTGGTGCCCAATCCCGCAACTATTAATAACTGAGGTTCCAGTTTCAGCTATGTATTTTACAGTCATAGACCTGTGTTCAGCTTTCTTCAGCATCCCGGTAGACCAAGCATCCCAATACCTATTTGCATTCACATGGGAAGTCCAACAGTATACCTGGACTCGCTTGCCACAAGGCTATACTGAGTCCCCTACTTTATTCTCCCAAATTTTAAAAGCAGATCTCTCCTCTATCTCCTTACCACATCAGTCAACATTAATCCAATGTGTTGATGATTTATTGCTGACATCTGAAACTGAACTAGCATGTAAACTAGACACCTTACACCTACTCAAAGCCTTGGCAGACAGGGGGCATAAAGCCTTCCCATCAAAACTGCAATATCTGAAACAAGAGATAACATAGGGTTTCCCCCCACCCACCCAAGGTCCCTTCTAAGTGTTATTCTGTTATTCTGACACCTTTCACAGGTCCCTCTACTCAGATTTTGGCATCCTCAGTTTTCCTGCCTGAGCAGAGGGTTGGACTAGAAGACCTCCGAAGTCCCTTTCAACTCTGTTATTCCTGAGCTAAATAGCTAAGACTCTCATTGGGACCCTATCTCTTTTGCTCCCTCTGGAGCTGAGCTGCCTCTAGACATTCATTTTAATAAGATTCTTAGAAACCTGCAGTTGAAAGTTCTTCATGTTCTCCTTACCCTGAAGACCCAATTTCATTTGGAATTTAATCCCAAACCGATTGCCTTTTCAGCATTTCTTTTGACACTTCTCCAAAATGCAACCCAAAGAAGGCACATGTCAAAAGGCAGCAGGACTGCTGGTAGCCAAGTGCTAAGGCAGGATTTATCTCAGACCCTCACTGTCAATTCAATTCAATTCAATTCAATTCAATTCAATTCAATTCAATTCAATTCAATTCAATTCAATTCAATT